>CM041779.1:27546696-27830812 GCA_023374045.1 Limonium bicolor | reverse complement strand
ATCTGTATTAGATCCGACTTCCGCTTGAGACTCATCTTTCGCTTGTCGCCTAGAGTCGACATACAGACTCGACCACCTTGGATTACAGTTCAAGGTGGGAGGCTAGATTAAGATGGTGCGGTGGGATCTCCTTAATCCCTAATTTAAGAAATTGTTTATTTAACCAATGGAGTTAATAGCTCATTGGCTAGGGTTACTTTTGATACGACAAGGATAAACATTGAGTTAAGATACAACCAATTCTAATTAAAGAACGGTTGGTATGATGAGACTGAGATAAGACTTGGACAGAGAATAAGAAAAATCAAAGTTAATGAGTTAAATGATTAACTCACTTACTTAAGGAACGCTTTTAAGTCATTCATTGCCTTTGAACTATAATTGTTCATATGTTGTGTGGTGTTTATTGTACTTCTTATTTATGTTGTATTAATAATCAACCGCATGCTATCGATAAGTAGTCGTCGTAGTCCCGTTAGCTTGGGGGGCTATAAGAGAATCGTACTAGCGAAGGTGCTGAGCCCCTAGGGGCATCCATATTATTTTGCAGGTGAGAAGAAGCAGATGACCCGGCTTGAGAGTGAGATGGGGTAGACGTATTACGGGTTTAAGTTTGACCTACGAGTTGTGCATGTACTCTCGTATGGTAGTCTAAGTTAATAAGTTGTAGTATGATGTATTAGGATATAGGATACCTTGTATTGAGAATATATAAATGGTTAAGGCTTGTAAGTACTAATGTTCGGTATATTCGTGTCCATCACACCGTAGCTAGATCTTGGAGAATTTAGCATGTCTAGTTAGTCACGTGGGTGACTAACGGAGGTAACACCATCTTGTAGAAATTTTCGCTACATTGTTAATATAAGTAATTGGAGGTTTATGAGATAAGTTCGGTTTTATGAGTTAGGGTGTTACAATGGATTAGCCTTCATCCCCATCGTTAGTCAAGCCCAGACCTTTCCTTTCTTGAGCAGCACGATGTTCTCCCTTGTTAAAATGCTTCGTCATCTCAAGGCCACGCTCTCCATTCTCCATATAAATGAGTTTGATTCCCTCTCCCTGAAAGCCCAATTCATCAAAAAGGATCTTTATGACACCTAGTGAATGATTCACCTTGATCCTTTGAATCCGACTATAATATTCAAAGAGTAGTCAATAAGACATGGCCTCCTGATCTGGGATAGCCAGAAGCTATATACCTTAGGCATCACTCTAAAATCCGTTGGTTAAAATTTGCCAACTCTAACAAAGCTTTCTTTCATAGAGCCATTAAGGGTATGAGGAATAAAAAGACTATTACTTCCCTAACCAATATTGAGCAAGAGATGACCCTCCAGACCCCCAATGACATTGCTAGCGCCTTGTATCCCACTTCCAGTGCACACTTGGCACTAGAGTGACTCTCCTGGGCACCTTGGTGGATCTTAGTCTTAAGAATAACAAATCTTTCACCCTTTTCAGTTGGGCTCCTTCTCCGGCCCGTTGATAACAACGACATAAAGGTCACCCTATTCTCCAACAACGATGACAAAGCGCCAGGGTCGAACGGGTGCTCAACTAAGTTTTTCAAAGCTGCCTGGGATATTATTGGCAAGGACGTATGCAGCTCTATTGAAAGCTACTTTCATAGTGGATGAATGCTCATAGATATCAATACCACACTCATCACTCTTATTCCCAAATCTGATGTTGTCTCCTCTCTTAGAGATTTCACACCCATCTCTTGTTGTAACCCATTGTACAAGGTTATTAGTAGGATCCTTGAAAGGAGGCTCAAGGATACCCTCCCCTCTCTTGTGAGTGATTGATAGGGGGCCATTGTGAAAGGTTGGCTCATATTTAATAACATAGAGTTGTGCTTCTACTTAATGACGCACTACCAAAGGGCCCACATCTCTCTGTATGTGTATGATGAAGATGCACATTAGTAAGGTGTTTGACTCAATCAATTGGATCTTTCTTAGGGATACACTCAACTTGCTTAACGTCCCTCTAACTTTTACTAACTGGATTATGCAATCGTCGTGACTACGTCTTTTTCAATAAATATAAATGGCAACCTCACTAGGTTCTTCAATGGCGAGTGGGTATTACGCCAAAGAGACCCAATCTATCCGTACATTTTTGTGCTTCTCATGGATAGCTCTCCCGCATGCTTGACCGACTTCAATACGACTCTAGCTTCCGCTATCACCCAACTTGGGAAGGTCTTCACTTATCCCATATATTTTTTGTTGATGATGTGCTCTTGTTTTGTAAAAGGGATCAAAATTTTATCTCTCTCATGCTCAATAAAGTTAAATCTTTTCTTTAAGACTTCGGACCTTAAGCTCAACTCTTCCAAATCTGACACAATCCCTGGTGGGGTCAGCCCCTCACAGATGGACTTGATCCCCCACTTCCGCTGGTTTCAATGAAGGATATCTTCCCTTTTTTTATCGTGGTGTCCCCATATTTTCCAAGAAGCACATAACCGGACTTTAATATGTTGATCGATAGCATTCATAAGACCATCATCATGTGGGGTGGTAAGATGCTTTCGTTTGCGGGTTGACTATCCCTAATCCACAACACTTTGTATGGAGTTGTCGGTGTTGGTACGGTGTAAGCAATTCCACCTTAAGGATATCGTTAAGAATTAATCATTTTCCCTTTCTAGTAATCATATGTACTCGGATGATGACCCAACAACCTAGGTGTAAGAACCCTTCCTCAACCACCAAGCATCAAGTCCAACAAGGCGGCATGGCCCCATCGCAAGGTGGCTAAAGTCAACCAAGAAAGGAAGCATAGTCCCCAACAACATATAGCCGGATTGCACCAGCTAAATACCCGTCCTAGTGACATCTTATGTTCTTAGTCCTAGACATTACTCAGTGCTATCCAGTGACACCTTATATTCTCTGTCCTGCATAGTGCCTTCTGTTATCCAGTGACAACTTATGTTCTCGGTCCTGGGCATTGTTAACACTATCTAGTGACTTTTATGTTCTCAATCGTAGATAAAGCTTCGCTTTATCTAATGACATCTTATGTTCTCAGTCCTAGTGACATTATTAATGCTATCTAGTGGCATTATAAACGCTATCAAGTGTCATTTTATGTTCTCAGTCCTAGACAAAGGTTCACTCTATCTAGTGAAATCTTATGTTCTCAGTCCTGTAATGGTATGAAATATACCATGCGGAAGGCCAAAGTGTCTACCGAAGACCTGCTAGCGGAAGGACTACTACCGGAGTCCAATTGACGAAAGGCCTATCGTTGGAAGGCCTGCTACTAGAAGGCCCCGCTACCAGAAGGATCTACCAAGAGAGTCTACCGGAGACCAATTGTCAGAAGGCCTATCGATGGAAGCCCTACTACCGGAGGACCCGCTACCGGAAGAGCTGCTATCTAAAGGATCGCTACCGATAGAGTAACTACCGGAAGGATTATTGTTAAAGTGACGTTCCGGAAGAGTTAGTCCAATACGGAAGCAGTATTTCTGTCCGGAGAGACTACCCGTAAAAGGATTGATAGCTATATTTATGTAATACTATCACATGTATAGGGGCAAAAAGGGTAAACCTAGTGATAGAAAGTCTATAAATAGGAGTAGAGGGGCTCATTTGTAAGGGACTCAAGTTAGAAAAGAGAGAGCTCACCCTAAAGAGCTCTCTAGAGTTGTAAACTGAAAGATGAATAATAGCTCTGTCTAGAAGTGGACGTAGGCCGCATTATTGGCCGAACCACTATACATCTTGGTGTGGAGATGGAGTCGGATGGAGCATCTTCTATACCGTTTCATTTGGCGTCGTCTATGGGAATCGAACATCAACCACGATTGATCCACGCTCCAGAAAATCATGAAAGAATCGACTCATTCTACGGAAAGAAAAAGCTCCATTGACTACGCAAGCTTGATAAAAAAAAAAGCTCCATCGACTCATTCTACGATTTCATTATGAACAGCAAGGAAATGGAGTAGCAGATCGGAGAATATTATCCGATCGAGACATGAAGCTAAAGGAATTCATCCAAGAATTCCGTTCACGTGACCAGAATTTTAAAACATGATCACGATGGAGTTCTTGATCGGCCTCAACTCAAAATCAACTACATCACACCAGCCTACAAAGAAAACATTGATCTCTCCTCGACATTGTTACCTAATACTCCCAAATCTGTCGAATCCAGTCCAAAACCACAAACTCAACAAAGAACTCACGAGTTTGAGGAAATCAGTGGACGCCTCATGTCAATTATGTTCTTTGATCCGACTCTCGTCGAAGCTTTCTCTCTTGGCGAAACATCAAGATGCAAGTGAAAAAAGAAAATCGATTGACAAAGCGATGGAATTATAAAAATCTCAGCAAGATCGGAGTGGCTCGGAATCAGAAGGCCAGACGCGATAATCAGTGTACTCGATCTGGAGAAGTAACAAGTAATAACTCTGAAAAAAGGAAGGATTGGCAACCTTGGAAGACGATCATCAGGGATATGAAGCTGTTACGGGAATTGGAGTTTGACCAGATTGGAGCTCCACACTGAGATAGGCAAGTGTAGGCGCAAGCCGCTGTTACGAGCCCCCGGTGGCGTCTCATTCCCGCCCCAGGCACAAACTACTACTTCTAGCGTTGCCTCGTTTCGATCAAAACGCAAGTAACTGCATTAACGGGAGAAGTTTACATCACGGAAGTACCGGTAAAGATACATCATAGAGGTACGTCAATGCACGGTGGCCTTGATTGCACCGGGCATTGCAAGGTAACTGTTCGATCCCAATTTATCTAGCCTTCGTTCGTCGGAATAAAAAAGGAATCAATACAGCATACTACCGGTAGTTTTACAACTGAAGTATTTCTACCGGTTCCGGTAATATCATCCTTCCGATAACAACCCTAACTTCATCCTTATTGGTAACATCATCCTATCGGCAACATCAATACGCGTAGAAATATATGACTTTCTTTTATCTAACCTCGTGCTATTGTTTGATATGATATAAGATTTCAGCTCACACTTTGCTGCAGTCATAAGAAAGTTTGCCTCAATAAACCCGACTCCTCCTGTATATATTGCCCTCACATATCTCCGTGATTGAACAGAGTAATCTCCGGACTGCTTCATGTTTATGGAATATAATAATATGTAGTTCCCAGCTGTAGTTGTTTAAATTTGTTTAGATCGTTTTGACGTTATCAAGACCTAAAAACCTGTGTACAGAGGATGGATCTTTTCTACGTTATCTGATTGAATTTTCACTGCTATTTGTTTATGCTACTTCGACAGAAGGTTTTTAGTCTTTGTTAAGAGAACTGTGGCGTTAAGCTGTTGAAAAACGTGTTCCTGCACGTTTGTAGACTAGAATTAAGTGATATATGAACAGCTTTGGACTGAAATTTGCAAAGTTGTATGCTACCTCGATTGGGTGGTGAGCTCTCATCATTTAAACAGTTTTACGGGTGGAGTCTTGTTATAAAGGATATTGCTCGAACTCTACTTTGTTTATGTGCTGATTTCGGGCGTGTTGCTGCTATATAAATTGTGTACTTCAAAAGAACATCGCTTCAGATATAAATGCTTGTGTAGTAAACTGTTCCAGCATGTAGTAAGCTTCAAATTATGTTCATGTTTATCTATAGCTTGCCGCTAAGATCATTGATTATATCTACTTTCAATTGCTCTCGCCTTGGTAAACCGCTACTTCAACAGTGTATGGATTCCAACATAATGTGCTTTTGCTACCGCTTCTGTTCGGCTTTATAAGCCTTTTTGTGGCCTTTTTTGGCAGTTCCCACTTTCTGTTTTGCTTAATTAGAGGCTATCTGCAATGATTAAAGAAGCATGTTAAATGAAGTACACTATTCTAATTGTCTTCTGATCACAAATCTGCACAGACCGATATCGATTAAAATACTTAGTTAGAGTTGTCTTAATGTCGTATAGTGTTGTTGACCATTTTATACACGATAAGACATGTTCTTTAAGTTTTATAAGCTTAAAAAAGAAAATCGGTCATGAATAGACAAACCGTTATAGCACTCTCTGTTTTACTTGCTTTAATTATGATTTGTCTTTTACTTACAATTATCTGGTTTTGCTATTATATTTCATGCACCTTGTGAGCAATTGGTACCGGTGAAAGAAGATTCTTTGTCACTGTTGCTACTGGCCCTGGTGATTCACATCGGAGTTTTGAAGCATTGATGAGCTATCGTACCAACTTTTCATCATCAACCAGTGCGAGACATCACAACCAACAACCCTTCTACCAGTAGGAAGGCCCAGGTGCATCACAATCAGACAAAGATTCGTTAGTAAAAGAAGAAGGAAGGGAAAGCTCAAAGTTAGTAATTTTCAATTATGTTCACTTCTTCAAAGATCAGAATTGGACTAGAACAATGCCAAGCTTCCGACAGGAGTGTTGGGATATATGGTTTACCAGGGGCATCGGCACAACTCCAAAATCTACATCGGTAGAAATATTGTATCTTCACTAATAGTAGCTAGTCATCTCACCGGTAGCCTTCTTCCAGGCCACATTTTAATCTCAGACAGTGAATCGGAGAGGCAATCCTTCTCCACCGGTAGCAGTTTGTCTCCTTCACCGGTAGCCAATTGCGGTTCGCGTGCGGTACAAAAAAGTGTAACAGTGAGGCTTCCGCTGGGAGTTTCAAAAGGCTTTCTTGCGCCTGCTACAATATGAAATGATCTTCAACTTCTATCTTGATTTTAGCTGTGAAAATTGTTCCTGCTGCTATGGACAACTGATTTCTGCACGCGATGTGGACGAGCTTCGTGGTTCTAGTCATTTTATTATCACCGGAAGTCCTGAGAATAAGAAACTTTGGGTGGCCCGGTAGAGGTGCTGGACTACGGAAAATGAATTCCAGAGATTCCCTAGGAGTTGATGTCGCCCAAAATTTAGTCGCGCCCGGTAGAAGTATTGGCCCGGTCATGAGAGTTTTTTGAAATATGCTATTACCGAAAAGGAGTACCACTGAAGATGTAGGCAGATCCGCACCGATATTTGAAGGGAGATCAAGCTACCAGAAGCATTTGTCGTCTGCAGTCCGTGGCAAAATAATGAATTGCTTGTTCAACACAAATAGACAGAGGAGTTAGTTACTGGAAGCTTGATGTGGCAGCGTGGGGAATAAGATTCTGGTAGAAATAAGTTCTTCAGAGATTCAGTATTTGGTCAGAAGTGTACACGGGTGAGGGTCAGATAGTTGGCAGCGGAATACGAGGGTAAAAAGGAAGAATTTACAAAGGTATCGTCCGATTAAAGGTCTACCGAACTGGACACCGTCTAAAGTCTACCGGAGAGTACCCTCCTTTGTCTGTGACCAGTGGAGCATCTCAGTAATGCGGACCGCAATAGAAGTTTGTCTTCACCGCGGTATGCCATCTTCACCAGTAAAGTTGTTCCATCGGTAGTATCATCGATGCCGTTTCATTACACTAACATGTTACCGGAAGAGTATCACTAAATACTTACGGAAGGACTCCTCTCCCGGAGACGAGAAAAAGAATTTATTTTGAGGATTTCGGTAAAAATCCCACCAGCTGGTCATCTCGTTCGGTAAGAATCTGCCATCTCCACCGGAAGGGATATTACCTCTCCACTAGTAACAACTTCAAAATCCCACCAGTAGCAATCTGACGTTCTACCGGTAATATTATCCCACCGAAAAAGAAAAAGAGGTACCAAACTTTTGATATTTCATCGTGAATATTCTTTTACCACTGGAAGTTTACGAAACTTTCTCTAGAGGATTGATCACCCTCTAGTTTTCAAAAAAGAAATATTTTTTAAAACAGTTTCTGATTATTGTCTGATTTACTTAAAACCAAGACCAGCGAGTCTTGAAAAAAGAAGAAAGACAAAGAATGTAACCGACGATCTCACCATTAAGCGATGGTAGAGTGTTTTGTATCCAATGATCTACCATCAACGATGGTAGTGTATTTCATCCGACGATCTCGCTGTCTTACTACCAGTAGAGTGTTAAACCGATGATCTCACCGTCTCGAAGTCAATAGAGTGTTAAATCGACGATCTCACCATATGTACAGTGGTAGAGTGTGAAAGTGTAACTAAATGGTTACCGAAAGAAATCTTGGAAAAAAAACAAAAAGAGCAGTCTAAAATTCTTCATTATAAGAATCTTCAACTTTTGGGAAGCAATAGAATTTTTAGGAATTCCTTTTGTTCAGCTCAGACTTGTGCTATCCATGTACTTAGAAAGGCTGCTCTAAGCAACCTATAGGCTGTATATTTGGGTTTTTTATCCCCGTGATTAAAATACTCTAACTAACAAAAACTTTTGGGAAGTATGGTCGCTCCGGGCAGCCCAAAAGATAAATATCTTTTAATCTGTTAAATTTAAGTATGCAGGTCCAAGGAATAAAGTAATTCAAGCAGGAATCTGATTATGGAAGTAATATCCCATTATTATTATTATCTCGGACTTCTTGAGATTATTATGGTCTTATGGAATTATTATGGCCCTTCGGAATTCCAGATCTTTGGATTTCTTATTATAGCACGGTTGAGGAATGGAGACCCTTTTCTCAGGAGTACAAGTGGGACTTCATCACCCCCGGAACCTGTGGGACTTCTTGGTGACCGGTATACAAGCTCTTACGCAGGCCAATGTTTTTAAGTTCATTTCCTTTTTAGGGAAAAGAAAAAGAACTTGTGGGACTAGGAGATATATAGTGGAAAAGAAAAGAGTACAAAGTGTAAATTTCATCTTCTTTTTATAAGTTCCACTTTTTAGTGCTAAAAAGTCGAACTTGTGGGACTGATGTAATGGTATGAAATATACCATGCGGAAGGCCAAAGTGTCTACCGAAGACCTGCTAGCGGAAGGACTACTACCGGAGTCCAATTGACGAAAGGCCTATCGTTGGAAGGCCTGCTACTAGAAGGCCCCGCTACCGAAAGGATCTACCAAGAGAGTCTACCGGAGACCAATTGTCGGAAGGCCTCTCGATGGAAGCCCTACTACCGGAGGACCCGCTACCGGAAGAGCTGCTATCTAAAGGATCGCTACCGATAGAGTAACTACCAGAAGGATTATTGTTAAAGTGACGGTCCGGAAGTGTTAGTCCAATACGGAAGCAGTATTTCAGTCCGGAGAGACTACCCGTAAAAGGATTGATAGCTATATTTATGTAATACTATCACATGTATAGGGGCAAAAAGGGTAAACCTAGTGATAGAAAGTCTATAAATAGGAGTAGAGGGGCTCATTTGTAAGGGACTCAAGTTAGAAAAGAGAGAGCTCACCCCAAAGAGCTCTCTAGAGTTGTAATTGAAAGATGAATAATAGCTCTGTCTAGAAGTGGACGTAGGCCGCATTATTGGCCGAACCACTATACATCTTGGTGTGGAGATGGAGTTGGATGGAGCATCTTCTATACCGTTTCAAGTCCTAGCTCAGCGTTATCTAGTGACACCTTATGCCCTTAGTCTTGGTCAATGCTCAGTGCTATCTAGAGATATCTAGTACTCTTAACCCCAAAAAATTCTCAGCACTATCCGGTGGCTCCTTGTGTTCTTAGTCTTAGACAATGCTTCACGCTATCCAGTGACATCTTGTGTTCCCATTCTTGAAAAATGCTCAACGTTATTCGGTGGCTCATTGTGTTCTTGGTCTTAGATAATGCTCTACGCTATCCAGACCCTTATAAATGCTTCACATTTATGACCCTAGACAAAGATCTACGCTATCTAGTAATATATGATCGCGCGATTAAAGTCCCCCAAGTTAGACCTAAAAACTCATTTGGCTGGCCAACATACCATGTTTTGTGAAGGAAAATACCTCTAATGGGAGGCCCACAGCATGGCCCTAGAGGGCTTCCCCACAAACCAAGTCCCCGAACAAGCTCTTGCGTTATCCACCTGGCCAGGTGGCCAAGCTCCCTGAAAGGATCAGTACTCTTGCCCATTAACGGAGCTAAGGGTATTATCCTTTTAAAGAAACTAAGTCCCTTGAAAAAGCATATACGTTATCTGGTTGGCCAGGTGGCCATGTTTCCTGAAGGGGGTCTCCTGCCCCACACCGGCCCAAGGGGGTACTTCCCTAGAAACCAAGTCCTCGGACAACGCCACACTCTGTCCGGTCAACTCGAAGGCTCTACCACACACCCGGAGAAAAAGAAAGGAACCAGCTTTCTCCCCTCCGCTACACAACGGCTTAAAATTCCTAGTTATCAAGAGTGTAAGTAAAACAAGGACATAAAGAAGCGAGCTCCCTCTCTTGCAGTCAAACCAACAAGTTGGGCCATAAAAAACAACTTTTTTCCCCATTGAACAACGGCTCGACATGAGTCCGACAAGTCACAACAAACTTTGATAAAATATAACTGATTGTTGTCCATTAATCAATCACTAACACGATTTACGACCACTTGGACCACAATACATGCAAAACATCAGAACGACTAAGGCCCTTGCAAAAGGGGGAAACCCTGACAAAAGAAAGAAACAATCATATGCTGCACCTTGCTTGACTCGTTCTCCGCCGACTCCTCCTAGTCCGCTCTTTGCTCTGTCTCTTATCCAAGATCTGCCGACACCTCTAGTAAAGTTTCAGGGACAAGGTAAAAAGCCATAAGGGAGGCTCCTACCTCATACTCCTCAACCACCCGCCTCGAGTCCAGCAACAACAAATCAATGTTCACCTTCGCTTCCCCGGAAAGCTCCTCCCCTCAATCCTGATAAAAGTGGATGACTTAGAGGATTTGGGACCTAGCCATGACTTATAACTCGCCAAACCTCTCTCCTGCCCCACGACCTTATCCACCAGATCTCTAATATTCTGTTTCAGGCCCGCGGTAATTTGTTTATGGCGGTTTCCCTCAATCTCAAAGCGAGTTCAACTTGGATTCCAGTTTGAATCCTTGTGCATCTTCCGACCAGCCCTTCTCGATCGCATCCTTGAGCTTGCCTCACAACACCTCCATCTCCAGTCGGGTCTTCCCCAACTCTGTACCACTGACTAGCTCTTCGCCACCGAGGAACCCTTTTCCTCCTTCCGGGCCTTCTCAAGCTCCTCAGCCAACCGACAGTTATCGGCGCGTAGCTCCTTTGCCTCCCTCTCACTCGGCCTTAACCCTAGCATATTGAGCCTCCTTCTCATCCAAGCGGACCGCTCTTTCCACATCCCACGTCTCCTACTGTGCCTCCCGCGCCTGACCCAGATCAGCGTTCAACATCTTAACCAGGGCTCTCAATCCTCCACTTTCCGCGGCCCTCTTCTCGACATTCTCAGCTCGAGCCTTCACTTCCTTTAGTCTGTTTGTCAAACTTGTCATCACAGCCGCATTCTCTATTATTACATAAGATAGCTGGTCGAAGACACAGTTAAGATACGCATGGCCTTCACATAGCCTCTCCAAGAGATACACAACTCTCCTGGCCCCCAACTCAAGCTTTTCCCAAATGCTATCATCTGTAAAACAAACGACCAGGGTCAAAACAACCCCTTCAGGTAAAATTACACTACAATTGTCTTATATTAACTAACATGTACTTATGTGCTCCATATAATTCTTGAAGCGGTCCACCACATAGCAAGCCAAAAACTTCTTCAGAAAAGTCTGATCTACGGGGGTCAAGGACCCGCCGGTCACCCTCTTCACATTGCTACTGGTCCCGAAGGGCAATGCTAGCCCCGTGGAGCTGCAAACGATTTATTTGATGTATTAAAAACTAAGAAATAATCCTAGAAATTTAACAAATCAACAGACCGTCGAGTTGCAAAAATCCCGGTCACAGTAGTATAGCAATTTAGAAGCGACCAGGTGTCAATCCACGGGACTTGAGGTAAATAAGTCTAGCCCAAGACAATGGGTAATTCAAAAGGGGTTGTTTTTGTTTTAGGATTTAAATAAATAACAAGAACGAGATAATTAAAATAACAGACAGGAAAATAAATAACAAATAAAATAAAGTGATAGACGATATGGATGAACGGGACTCTGGGTTCAGGTTAAACCCGTTTGATCAATTATGTCTACTGGTTACTTAAAGACAGATTGGCAAAATTCCTAATATTTTCTTAAGAGCTGAATCCTAGTCTCAGAAGAACTCGTTTACCAGAGCTGCGGGGTCTAGTCTAGACTCGAGCAGAAAACACATGTAAACGGATTAAGTACGAGGAATAATAATTTACGTCTGAAGGAATAATTAATTAGTCCAATCAATTTATCCACAGATATAAAGATTAATTTAACCAATCTATTTATCACTTGGTCGGATCAAAATAGATTTAGTAAAGTAATTCAATAAACTCATGACATTTATTAAAAAGCGCAAGAATAACATTAATCGTAACAATCCGAAATTAATTAAAACCAGCAAGAATATAAGTTACATAATTAAAACAAACTGAAATAAACCATCACCTAGAGTAAATATAATCTACTCACTCATTATTTCAAAGATGAAAACAAACATTAAAACAAATATCAAATGTTATGTAATAACTGAGAATGTAACAAGAAATAAATAACATGTAACAAGTATAATGAGTTAAGTTTAGTATAACCCTTATATATGTATGGTCCAGTTCATATTGGCCGGTTCTATTGTAGTCGGTTCGCCTTTGTCACTCTCAACCTGTGTCGGTTCTTCAGAGCCCTGTTCCTCTTCTCGATTCGCCGATTGAAGAAGTTCTCGACGTTGCTCTGCTCATCCTCACGCCAGTTGGTGAAAATGAGTCTCGCTCTCCTCTCCCCTCCTTAAATGCAGTAGTCGATGGTTAAGGCGTGTTGACGATGAAGAAGTACCGTGATGGGCGGTGGTCGATGCCATCCTCCGAGAGTCACACGCGAAAGGATGATGATGGTGTGAATGATGGGGTAAGGAATGGTGAGTGAAGATGATGGCGGTGAATGGATGAGGTGATGACCTGAGGATGAAGAAACAGTGGTGGCGATGTGCCATGGAGGGATGGTCGTTGGTGTGATGCGAGTGCGGGTGAGACAATGATGGTCGATGATGGTGATCCGGTGTCGAAGGTGAAGACGATGAATGACGATGGTGATGCGGGTGAGATGATGGTTGGTGAAGCGAGGATGAAGGCGACGAAGATGATGTGGTGAAGGTGCAATGCGTTGGTGTGAATGGTCGTGGCTATGAAGAACTGATGGTGATGCTAAGATGAAGGCGTCCGGGTTTTCTTCCTCGGACGTTACTACAGACACGGACCTAGCTTACTTCCGCCTCTCTAGCCACGGATGTGGTGAAGGTGGTGAATGGTGGCGATGGATGATGCCCGTGAATGTGGTGCGAGAGTGATGGTGATGGTGATGGTGAAAAACGAAAGTCGACGCGGGTGTAAGTCCAGATGTGAGTATGGCGTGATGCAGTAGTAAATGGATGTCGGAGCAGTGATGTGAATGTGGTCGTGGGTGAGACGAAGGTGTGGAGATGGTGTCGTGCGGTGGTGGTGTTGAAGGATGATTGTATCGGTGGTGGTGGAATGATGAGTCAAGGATGAAGGTGGTTCGACGTGGTGAAAATGAGGGCATGAATGAAGATGAATTAATGGAGGCGATGGCGTTGGTGATCGATGGAATGAAGACGGTAGTGTGGCATGTCTCGTGTTGTTCTCCCTCCGATGCAGCTCTGTGAATATATGGCGATGAAGAAGATGCAGTAGTGCGATCAATCGGAATCCCCGACGTGAATCCCAGCAAATAGTATGGGTGATATTAATATCATATATGATATTTGCTCGCGATGGTCTGTGCCTCTGAAGTTGTTTTGTCGGTCCAGACTTAAAGAAGAACGGGCTTCTATGTGTTGTACGTGAATGATTTCAAAAAGGACCAATGAAATTGATGGGTCAAATCCAGTCATGTGCATGGCTCAGTATTTTGACAAATATGCCGGCCCATTATTTTGACAAATCAAGGCCCACGTCATGGTGTGCATATCTGCTCCATGTTGTTCACGTCTTCATGCATATATATATATATATATATATATATATATATATATATATATATATATATATATATATATGTATATGTATACATATGCCACCATTTGTTAAGTTGTAATCTTTAATGTAAATCCAATAGTTTTCCTGCATTTTACATATAAAATATATCAGTTCACATCAAAATAAAAAAGTAGAAAAACTATAAGATAAGTGTGAAATATAAGCCAATTCATTATGAATATTAAATCAAATATACTGTTAAAAGTATATGTATTTTACACTTATCAGGAGCACTTGCACTCCCCGACACTCTATTTCCACAGTGACCTCCGGGTCACAACAACAGACTCCAGCTTGTTTCTGGTCTCCGTTGACCCCTTAGAAGATTCTTCCTTCTCATCTTTAATATCATCACCATCATCAAACTACGCCCCGTATGTGTAACACCCCTACCGCTAATCCCGTCATTACCATCTAATCACCTTGTACTTCCATACTTACACAGTGGATAATCCAAACTCATCGGTGGGTGATACAATGTCGTTAGCCACCCACGTGACTAACAAGGCCTAATTCCACTACAGCATCAGTCTGATGGACTGGAATATCCGAGAACTAAAACAAATACAATCCACACTTCAATTACAAACTGAGTACAACAATTCTCCATTCAATACATTGCTCAATACTTACCGTACAATATACCGAGTTTGCTAAGATTCAAATCCAAATACAACATTTCTCATAAGTCTATACATGCTTATCAAGAGTGTAACCTCCTACCCATGTTCTCACAATTCTACATGCTTCCAAGTACATAAGGGTGTACTACTTGGTACTCCAGCAATTTAAATGGCTACAAGCCTTATACAAATCAATACATCATTAAATAAATCCCTAGCTAATACTAGGCATAACAGCCGGTCTCAACTTTGACCAAATCAGCTTCGGGTACCTGGAAAGTAAAAACAGTGCCCCAAGGGGCTCAACAAAAGTTGCGCATAAACTTCGCATACACCGCGTGCTAACGAGGGTACACCGACTAATTGGTCGAATATACATGGAGTTCATTTTATACATGCATATATGCTATTACATACAACAATACATTCATACAAGGTACATACCTACAAAATAAAATACATACAACCGAAGGAAATACACAAGTCAAACAGTATAACAATACAATCCACAAATCCTTACTCATCCTTAGTAAGCCAGTTACCCATCCAGGTTAATTGGATGTTCTTTACTCTTTTACTCGGTACCATACGACTTACATCAGTCTTACTCATACAATACTTACTTACTTACTTCCTTTACTTACTTACTTACATACTTACTTACTTACTTATACTCATGTTAAGTCGGTATGACCTCCGGGCAGGGACTACACCATCCCACCACCGGGCTTTAGGGTGGCTCACTAATCCAGGATGCTACCCATTTAAGGGTTTTGGTCCATGGAAAATATTAAGGCCAGGATTTGGATCCAACCTCTTGTGTCTCCTCCTCCTCACGCGTGGCCGAAGCTATATCGGACTTCTACTCATTCCAATTTACCAATTTCTTGATGTTAGAAGTGTTAGCTGGTTAGGAATCAGTTAGCAGTCCTACTCTACATTACTTGATCCATACAATACACAACAAGATACACACACTTCATTCTCATCCATTCATTTCATGAATTATACAAACTGGGAGTTAAAATAAGCATCCAACAAGGAACAATGTCATATAAGCACAAGTAGGTGCAATAAATCCGATTCATGCGTTTTATCTTATTTAGGTGATCAATTAGCACACAAACACACAAATTAGAGTAGCCAAGGTAGCATACAGGACATGAGAAATTCATACCGTTCACTGTTGTCCTTGGACTCACCAACTCTCCTTCGGTGTTCAATTCATTCAAATCCTATCACATACATAGAGTCGGGGGGTTAATTACCGTTAATTCACCTTACTCATTACGTTTCTAATGTTTCTCGGTTTACACTAACTAATTCCTTACAAATCTAATTCATCCACCTAAGTTATTTACTTCTCATTACTTCCCAAGCATGTTTATACCCTTAATGACCATTAAACATCATTGATCAAGTCTTAATTACCTTATACTATCATTAACATTCAAATCCCCAACATTAGAATGCATTAAAACACATTCTGGTGAATTTTTGGGGTGGTCCAGGTTTGTGTCCGGAGTTACAAACCCGAACCATCTCTTCAGAGACGTTTCTGTCAAGTTTTTAAGGTGGTCCGGGTTTGTGTACTTGTTTGCAAACTCAGACCATCCTTCAATGAGAGTTTCTGTTGCGTACTTGTTTGTGTACTTGCTTGCGTACTTGTTTGCAAACTAGTATGAATTCAGTCTGTTGCAAATTTACAGTTTTTAAGCTCTGTTCTCACTTCAATCCTTTGCCTGTTTCTTTGCCAATATTCCCACATGAACTCTAGCATGTTTTAGCACTAAATCAACACTCTAAACTCCCTTAATTCATTCCTTAAACTCATCACCCATTTCTTGGTTTCCTTACATCATTTTCCCACTGTTAATGCTCCTAAACCCCCTGTTACAAATTTTGTTCATCCTCTCTTCACTAACCCAATGGTTCGTTCATTGCATTATTCCCATTACATTCATCCCTAGTCTTACCCAACACAACCTTCCTTCCAGATCTAGTTTCCAAGGTGATTAACTATTACATCAAACTCCAAAACACACCTAGTTCAACCTAGGTTATTTCTTCTCCTTAAGACTCTTAAGTCACTAAGTTTCCTACATAAAATTTGACAGAGGTTCCCCTATAATTGTATCATTCTCACCACACATTCAGCTCATCCACATTGATCCAAATTTCCACCTTACTTCAAGCATTAACCACACATTAAATTTCCTGCACATATACTCTCATTCAACAAGGCTCCAATGCATTTATTCAACCATGTAAATCAACCTAAATAATCCATTTCCTTTCCTACCATTGCAGTAGCACTATACAACGCCAAGGCAATATACTTATTCATACACAAACCTTAAAAATCTGTACAAGGTAATTCATTACCTTAAGTCTCTTAGTTCCTTTTTCCTTCCTCTCCTTCTTCCCTTCTTGTTCATCCTTCCTTCTTTGTTCTTGTTTTCTTGTTTCTTGATTTTAACCAGGCCAAGCTATAGCCACATTCCAAGGCATACACACACAATCTAGTAAATTTTCTAACTTAAGAATCAAACCCTAACTAATAAGAGAACACATAAAAGTCTTAGGAAGTATTACCTTGAACTTCTAAATTAGGGTTTGACTAGAAAAATGGCAATGCTTCAGCTCCCCTTTTGAAATGCCAAACCGGTTGAACAAGGAACAATGGGATTTCAACGTGGGTTTTTGATTTTACAAGGGAAAAGCTGAAAAAGGAGGGCTTTGAGTCCTTTTCTTACCTTAGAACAACAAGAAGAAGATGGAGCTCCAAATGGCCACCTCCAGGCTCCAAAAACGGTTACACCCATGGAAATGAAGTTGGAGATTTTCAATTTTTGGAAGGTGGAAGATGATCTCCAACACAAGGGGATTCCAACGGTATATTTTTTGTAGTACTTGGAGGTGATTTAGGCTCTCAAAAATGAAAGAGAATATTGAGGTAGAAGAGGGTCTTCTAAATCGCCATTACCAGAGAGGGGGAAGAAGAAGAGAGTGTGGAGCAGAGAGGAGAAAAACATGAGGGAAATGAGGGGGATGGAAGAGAGAGAAATCATAAAGTGCTTTTTACTTTATGAATTTGTCTTTTTGTATATAAGAGTAAAATGAAGAGAGTGGGGGTCTGATTAAAAATGTGACATAAATATAGAAGGATGGGGCCAGCCTTTTATTTACACAATGGAGGGAAGTGTTTGGGCTATTTACAATTTATACCCCAAAAGTTCTAGTTTTTACACAATTCACTTACCGGAACCCGTTTTCTGAAATTTTTTCGTTTAATTAATTTTAATGGTTCTAGACCTTCATTAATATTTAATAATGACTATTTGATTGACCAAAATTATTATGGGTCTATTTAAACCGCTTAAAGTCTCGTTTTCCCGTTTCCTCGAAAAACGCACTTTAAGGTTTGTTTGTGTTTTTAATCCATTTTAAAGATCCGTTTTCTTCGGGAATGGTTCCCACATGTTCATTTAGGCATAATTAAGCCTTAGTAACCCACCTAGGATCCTAGTCAAGGTCACTTAACTCCTACGGTTATGTAACACTCGTTTTTCACATTTTCACTTTTTAAGCGTTTTCTTCTTTTCTTTTGGTTTTATTTTCTTCACCAATATTCTTTAGGCACTATTAGGCCCTTAATTTACATTATTAGAATGATTTAATCACTATAATTAAGTTCGGGGTATTTCAATCTACCCCCCTTAAGGAACTTTGCCCTCAAAGTTGTTCAAGGTTGAAGGATTACTATATTTACTCATATGACATTTCAATTGTCAACACCATACATTCATACATCCTTACAGGTTATCAGATCCATTACCCATGGTATTTACATAAAATCAAATACAAGTACAATACACCCAGTGCAAGCACTCCACAATACAATTGCAAGCATACAATGCAAGCACTACTATCACTACAATCTGTATTCCACCACCCATCTGGTTCTACAATACATGATATATGCATACATACAATGCAAAGCTATCCTGAAGCAATGCAAAAATAATCTTTCATATGATCTCGCTATTCTTGGAAAAATACACAACACACACTGCCACCGTCCTACCGGGTAACTCAGGACCGTTGCTCGTCTGGTGTAGTGGTCTCAAAACTAATCTTCTTTCTCAAATTTGAAGGAAAATCCTTTTTGTAAATATTAGTTAGAAATCCTTTTTGAAAACATAATCAACTCCAAATCCAATTTATACTCATTATATCTATTCTATGAGTGATTACTTGTGACCACTTGAAGGGAGCTTCAAGAATCATTCGACCCTGATGTGATCAGCATCATTGTTGAACTATCTTTCCACCCCAATTTGTGTTCAGTTTCCCTTAATCTGATTAGGATCAAGTTCGACTTCCCACATCAGTTTCAAACAATCAAATAATTCAATTATTTCCATTTTCTATCTTCTTACTCTATCTAGTCATAATCACAAATTCATACATCTCCAAAGGATGGAATTTAGTCCATCAATCATCCTCAATTTACTTCCAATTACTTTACCTAGGAATTCTCTACCTATGGGACTCATTTCATCGACTATTACTCCTTTCATCCATTATTCTCAATCATTTCAAAAAATCTATCTAAGGAATAAAATACTTGTGGAGTTTAGTCCACCAACCATTCTCAATTTTCCTCAAAACAATCACCTAAGAAACTCAACTCCCTCTAGGTTCTACATCGGTTTCATACCAACTCAAGCATCACAATGCCATGTCTAACCTCAAATAGGTGTATACTATAGGGACTCTCATTCCCACAGGAGTTCCTCTACTCCTCTTTACTAACACTCTCACACCGGAGTTACAAGATATGTATATTTATATCTATGGTATTCGTATCTCTAGTGCATAATTACCACAATTACGCTATAAGTGGGTACCTATGTTTATGTAACACAAGTACCAATCATCAAACCAATTCTCATTTGTGCTATGCAGATTATAGTTTACGTGTTTAATAAGTGAAACTTACACTAAGCGGTTTTTCGCTCTACCCCCCTTAAAAAGGATTACGCCCACGTAATCTACCATATGTTATTATTGAACATTGGTTCACTCAATTCAGGCATCCTGAAGCGTTTTAGCTTCCATACGGTCTATTATACAATGTATTCTGGTCAAAGGGTCTTAACCATACTAACGTTATAGTCCCTGCGCCAAGAATTCTCATTGGAGTTTATTTAACTCATAACCGGTACGATACTAGCCTACCTGGCTTCAAGGCAACGTTAATTAGCCATTCTCTAACCTAGGGCCCACTAGCTTCTGCTGCACGACCCTGATGACTTTAGAGCTTAACTCGCCCTTTTCGTTACTCTTAATGTATTACATATTTACCTTTTTTGTCCCTTTTATCTTTAGATTTACGGTTTCTCAACCGGCGCGTGGTATCTCTTACCATACGTGAGCTTATTGTGTTATAGATTTTTTGTCCAGTTTTCTAGAACTTATTGTACATACTGTGGTATACTTCTGCGTTATTCACTTAGTTTTTCTGACTTGTTGTCAGTTGAGGTTTAGCTACTACAGACTGTGTAGTGCTTCTTCTGATCATTGGTTTCTAGTCATTTACTCATGTAGTGTTATACTAGTTTTCTTTTATTGCACGATTTTGCATTTTGTATGCATCAATCCTCATAATGTTCATAATCTCATTCCTACTTTTATTCAAACAAAATTCACTTGTTGTGAAAGTTGGCATGTCCAATGTTCTTCGTGCATCATTGGCCGAAAGCCGCACGGTTGATTCTAAGGTTTCACTTAATTGGCTTGCGCCATATTCCTTGTTGCGTTTGCAAGTCTTCCGTATTTAATACGGTCGGTCGTCTTCGCAATTGGGTATTCTTATCCCAAGCTATTACTTCTCTTATCGAGTTGATCCATTAGGTATACGCCTTCAGTTCCTTATACTTGTAATAGGAATGAACGACGCGTTCCTTGTGTGATCCTTATTATATGGTTCAGACTATAGGCCTTGATGCCTAGTCTATCTACCAATTCTTGCTTCTCGACTCCACTGAGTCTAGCTCATGGTTTGTTTCCCATGTCATTGTCTAACTACATTCTCATAGTGGTCGCTTGTTGCGCATCATATTCTTACTCATTATACAACATTGTTTTCACGACCATTGCTGCTGTGGTAGTTTGCCTTTACTCATTGCCATTGTTGTTGGCACCATTCCTCAACTTTACACTCCAATGTTACATTTTGTATTCAATTCCCTCGCGGTGTAAACACACTAGAAGTTTTCTAGATTCGTGTGTATGGCGGTTGTCGTAGCATACCGCTATGTCGTTATCTTTCCAATATGAAGATGTTCTACTTCCATTTTGGGTTCATGTGCAGGTTAGCTTTCCTCACATTTTCGCATCACTTATGATGTCGTGTACCAAGTAATTTGGTTGATCAAGGATGAAATAATCTATTGGATCGCCAGCACTTTTGAGCGTTGGTCATTTGATGTCATATTACGCACTCACTTTGCTTATTTTTGACGTTCATTACCCTCTACTTTGGGCATTGGGTGTAAGGTCTGGTCGTGCATCCTTTCTTCTCTATGCACATCATTGGGACTTTCCAAGGAAACTCCAAGGGTTATATTGAGGGGTTTATTTTCACTCATAAGTCTCATGACAAGGTTTACTATGTTATTCTCTGCTTATGTACTTCCACCATTCATACAATGGTTCGTCATTTGCTTGATTAACTACAGAGTGTTCTACTCTTTTAGGCCTCTATGCTCTTTGAGCGTTATCATTCTACGATCCACATCGTACACATTCCGTGTTTGCTTTTAAGCGGACTACTCTTCGGTCTTCAACCATTACTATCAAAGCTTCTTTCTTAGTCATACTAGTTTGGAATCTCGACTTCCTGTTCAAATTGTCTCTTGGCAATAATTACATGCTCAAGTTTTGTTGTTATCGTAGGTTCAAGCCTTTTCTAAGGGTTCACATAATTACCGCATCGGTGGTCTTTCATTAACGAGAGGTATCTTCACTCAGATTTCTCGTAGTGTCCAAGTGTGGACTAGACCAGTGTTGTCATAATCATGATTTTTATGCCTATGTGCTACTATTACTACAGAGAGCATGTAGGGCAACTAAGAGCCTTGTCAACTGTATACTAGGACGATGCTCTAGTGACAATGACACTAAAGTAGTCTTCACTCCAAGCTACTCATTACATTGGATTCAAATCGAGTGGTTCGATTGTCGCTCTATTCATTGTATGAGATAATATCTCTTCTCTTACGGGTGCCATTTTCGGAAACTCTTGTTACTATATAGTCTGGGTTTTGTAACCGTTCAAACCTACATAAGGTAGTCGGTTCATGGGTTTTAAGCCACATTGCTTCGAGCTATGCTTCTTGCAAGTTGTTGATACATATTTCCACTTCTTCGTATACCATCATATGGTTGTAGGTATTACTGGGCTCCATGGCAAGTTGTTGCATTACGCTTCCATTAATGGGAGGCCCTTTAGGAAATCTGGTGTTAATCAGTGCCTTTTAGTGATTGAGGGTATTTCTTGTTAAGTGAAATCCCTTCGGTGTCCTAAGCGAGTGTTTGTTCTAGCTCCCGTGCCCTTATCACGACACTTTGTTCGAATGTTGTTAACTCATACATTCTTCAAGGATTGCTCCTGGGTGTTGTTAGGTTACGCCGTTACATCCGGCTAATGTTTATGATATGTTATGTCCACTATACCGCCTTGCGATATCATATTTTGAGCTATCCCCTTTAGGGTTATAACGTCTCCTGTTCATGGGTAGACCGTTTATACTTTCTCCTAGTGTTCTTGACTGGGTTTAAAATCCTCGTTGGTGAAGAATAACATTCCCGATAGCCGTGGTGATTGTTTTGGGAGTTTTATCCCATTTATTGAACATTGATGTGTTACGTTAGGTGTTCGCCTTGCTATGTTTAGGCTGGGTATTTCTTCCAGCTATCATACACTTGCTTTGAAATCTTTGAGACATATCCAATGTCTATACTTACCATCCTGTGCTTCTTGCACTCTCTAGCTCTTATTAGTTGTCCTTAGATGAATCCTCTGATTCCTTTTTATACTCGTTGGCACAACTGTGTTCTACCTCTTTGATCGTCCAAGGTGTCCAACTATTCTGGTTTGAACTTACTTACGGTCTGTGGAACGGAGTCGACTACTTCCCGTGTTCCGTACACCACTGGTATACATATGTGGGGTACCCTACTGATACATTGCTACTTACCCGACCAACCTATAAGTAGGCCTGTCAGGCCCGCAAGCTCCCATCGGAGTGCGGTCATCCCACATCTCATTTTGTACGCTCGTAGTGTTCGTCGCACGCCTAGGTGAAGTATTCTGTTGTCAACTCCTCTTATATTGTCCTATGATGACTTCTTGTTAATCTTCTGGTTTGGTTTTAAAAATCTGGGGGTTTAAAAGAAGTATTTGAGTTTTAAAAGAAAATTTTGGGTTTGAAAGAAAATTTTTGTGGCATCTCAATGCCGGTTGATTCTGACCAAGTCTAGCTTCTCGCTGACTGGTATATCCTTTAATGCAATGGTTAGGCCATTAGGCCTTTCCATGGTTTCATTTTCAAGTCCTTAGGATGTGTGATCATGTAGTTGCTTCATTGTGGTCACGGTACTTTACTAAGTACTTGTGGTTTGTTAAAAGTCTTTCTGAATAGTCTTGTTATTACTGCACTTGCCATGGCAAGTGCGTGGTACTGGTGGTTTTTGGGTTAACCTATACCGATCACGGTATTGTTTCCCTGCATATTCCGTAGCCTTGTTGGCTCTTCCCTTGATCCACTGATCTTTTACTTGGGTTAATCAATCTTCTGAGTAACTTCTCAGTGATCTTGACATGGATGTCATTGATCAGGGTGCTTCTCCAATCCTTAGAGATCCCTATTTATTTAGTTCTGCATCAATCCTTGCTGCTCGGTTCCACACATTTACCTTGGTTATCGAGACTCAACTTGTTTAGGCGCTACTCCTGTAGCCCTGTCGGGTTATATCCCGTGGATGTTCTTGTAGCTGTCTGAGCTATGTCGGCTAGGTATCATAACCCTTTTGGTGTCGTAGTTCTGGAGTTAATCAATCCCGACTATGTCCTTAGTCAGTTAGCATACCATTGGTGGTATTATCTAGCATTTATTGTCCCGTAGACTTGTGTCTCGGGTTTTGTTACTACTCCTTTTTCCGCTTTATTGCACGCTTAGTGGTTCTCTTCCTACTGCTGCTTGACCAGCCAGGTTCTTGCGACTGCTAAGCAGGTCGCCCCGTGCTATTGTAAGTTCTAGTCTCCTTATGGTTAGGATTCTCATTCTACCGCTATTAGGTGCGGATGTTGTTGTTCGACCGGGGACTATCTCTGGGATTTCCAATTCTTGGAATCTACAGTATGGTAGGTTCTTGTCTACCGTATGTCGATTTCACAACTGCCAGATCGGGTTTTCCCGAGTAGGAGAGGACTTTCCTTCTCTCTGGCGTTCTTTCCCAAGTTATACAACTGGGGATGTGGAGGGCGGGTCTGGTATTGTAGGTATCCGGTACACACCGGTGGTTCCTAACTAGCGCATCTCTAACGCTATCACTCAGCCCTTAGCCCTAAGCTTCAAATTCCTAACTCGGTATTTCCTAAGCTCTGTATTACCAGTCATCAGAGCGAAGTATCGCTCTGATACCACTTTTTGTAACACCCCTACCGCTAATCCCGTCATTACCGTTTAATAACCTTGTACTTCCATACTTACGCAACGGATAATCCATACTCATCGGCAGGTGATACAATGTTGTTAGCCACCCACGTGACAAACAAGGCCTACTTCCACTACAGCATCGGTCTGATGGACCGAAATACCCGAGTACTAAAACAAATACAATCCACACTTCAATTACAAACCGAGTACAACAATTCTCCATTCAATACATTGCTCAATACTTACCATACAATATACCGAGTTTGCTAAGATTCAAATCCAAATACAACATTTCTCACAAGTCTATACATGCTTATCAAGAGTGTAACCTCCTACCCATGTTCTCACAATTCTACATGCTTCCAAGTACATAAGGGTGTACTACTTGGTACACCAGCAATTCAAATGGCTACAAGCCTTATACAAATCAATACGTCATTAAATAAATCCCTAGCAAATACTAGGCATAACAACCGGTCTCAACTTTGACCAAATCAGCTTCGGGTACCTGGAAAGTAAAAACAATGCCCCAAGGGGCTCAGCAAAAGCTGCGCATAAACTTCACATACACCGCGTGCTAACGAGGGTACGCCGACTAATTGGTCGAATATACATGGAGTTCATTTTATACATGCATACATGCTATTACATACAACAATACATTCATACAAGGTACATACCTACAAAATACAATACATACAACCGAAGGCAATACACAAGCCAAACAGTATAATAATACAATCCACAAATCCTTACTCATCCTTAGTTAGCCAGTTACCCATCCGGGTTAATCGGATGTTCTTTACTCTTTTACTCGGTGCCATACAACTTACATCAGTCTTACTCATACAATACTTACTTACTTACTTCCTTTACTTACTTACTTACATACTTACTTACTTACTTACTTACTTACTTACTTACTTATACTCATGTTAAGTCGGTATGACCTCCGGGCAGGGACTACACCGTCCCACCACCGGGCTTTAGGGTGGCTCACTAATCTAGAATTACCCATTTAAGGGGTTTGGTCCATGGAAAATATTAAGGCCAGGATTTAGATCTAACCTCTTGTGTCTCCTCCTCCTCACACGTGGCTGAAGCTATATCGGAATTCTACTCATTCCAATTTACCAATTTCTTGATGTTAGAAGTGTTAGCTGGTTAGGAATCAGTTAGAAGTCCTACTCTACATTACTTGATCCATACAATAAACAACAAGATACACACACTTCATTCTCATCCATTCATTTCATGAATTATACAAACTGAGAGTTAAAATAAGCATCCAACAAGGAACAATATCATATAAACACAAGTAGGTGCAATAAATCCGATTCGTGTGTTTTATCTTATTTAGGTGATCAAGTAGCACACAAACACACAAATCAGAGTAGCCATGGTAGCATACAGGGCATGAGAAATTCATACCGTTCACCGTTGTCCTTGGACTCACTGACTCTTCTTCGGTGTTCAATTCATTCAAATCCTATCACATACATAGAGTCGGGCGGTTAGTTACCGCTAATTAACCTTACTCATTACGTTTCTAATGTTTCTTAGTTTACACTTACTAATTCCTTACAAATCTAATTCATCCACCTAAGTTATTTACTTCTCATTACTTCCCAAGCTTGCTTATACCCTTAATGACCATTAAACATCATTAATCAAGTCTTAATTACCTTATACTATCATTACCATTCAAATCCCCATCATTAGAATGCATTAAATCGCATTCTGGTGAATTTTTGGGGTGGTCCGGGTTTGTGTCCGGGGTTACAAACCCGGACCATCTCTTCAGAGACGTTTCTGTCAAGTTTTTAAGGTGGTACGGGTTTATGTACTTGTTTGCAAAGCCGGACCATCCTTCAGCGAGAGTTTCTGTCAAGTTTTTGAGGTGGTCCGGGTTTGTGTACTTGTTTGCAAACCCGGGCCATCCTTCAGCAAGAGTTTCTGTTGTGTACTTGTTTGCGTACTTGTTTGCAAACCAGTACGAATTCAGTCTGTTGCAAATTTACAGTTTTTAAGCTCTGTTCTCACTTCAATCCTTTGCCTGTTTCATTGCCAATATTCTCACATGAAATCTAGCGTGTTTTAGCACTAAATCAACACTCTAAACTCGCTTAATTCATTCCTTAAACTCATCACCCATTTTTTGGTTTCCTTACATCATGTTCCCACTGTTAATGCTCCTAAACCCTCTGTTACAGACTTTGCTCATCCCCTCTTCACTTACCCAATGGTTCTTTCATTGCATTATTCCCATTACATTCATCCCAAGTCTTACCCAATACAACCTTTCTTCCAAATCTAGTTTCCAAGGTGATTAACTATTCCATCAAACTCCAAAACACACCTAGTTCAACCTAGGTTATTTCTTCTCCTTAAGACACTTAAGTCACTAACTTTCCTACATAAATTTTGACAGAGGTTCCCCTATAATTGTATCATTCTCACCACACATTCAGCTCATCCACATTGATCCCAATTTCCACCTTACTTCAAGCACTAACCACACATTAAATTTCCTGCACATATACTCTCATTCAACTAGGCTCCAAGGCATTTATTCAACAATGTAAATCATCCTAAATACTCCATTTCCTTTCCTACCATTACAGTAGCACTATACTATACCAAGGCAATATACTTATTCATACACAAACCTTAAAAATCTTCTCTTAATTCCTTTTTTCTTCCTCTCCTTCTTCCCTTCTTGTTCCTCCTTCCTTCTTTGTTCTTGTTTTCTTGTTTCTTGATTTTAACCAGGCCAAGCTACAGCCACGTTCCAAGGCATACACACACAAGCCAGTAAATTTTCTAACTTAAGAATCATACCCTAACTAATAAGAGAACACTTAAAAGTCTTAGGAAGTATTACCTTGAACTTCTATATTAGGGTTTGACTAGAAAAATGGCAATGCTTCAGCTCCCCTTTTAAAATGCCAAACTGGCTGAACAAGCAACAATGGGAGTTCAACGTGGGTTTTTTATTTTACAAAGGAAAAGCTGAAAAAGGAGGGTTTTGAGTCCTTTTCTTACCTTAGAACAACAAGAAGAAGATGGAGCTCCAAATGGCCACCTTCAAGCTCCAAAAACGGTTACACCCATGGAAATGAAGTTGGAGATTTTTGATTTTTGGAAGGTGGAAGATGATCTCCAACACAAGGGGATTCCAACGGTATATTTTTTGTAGTACTTGGAGGTGATTTAGGCTCTCAAAAATGGAAGAGAATATTGAGGTAGAATAGGGTCTTCTAAATCGCCATTACCAGAGAGGGAGGAAGAAGAAGAGAGTCTGGAGCAGAGAGGAGAAAACGTGAGGGAAATGAGGGGGATAGAAGAGAGAGAAATCATAAAGTGCTTTTTACTTTATGAATTTGTCTTTTTGTATATAAGAGTAAAATAAAGAGAGTGGGGGTCTGATTAAAAATGTGATATACATATAGGAGGATGGGGCCAGCCTTTTATTTACAAAATGGAGGGAAATGTTTGGGCTATTTACAATTTATACCCCAAAAGTTCTAGTTTTTACACTATTCACTCACCGGAACCCGTTTTCCGGAATTTTTTCCTTTAATTAATTTTAATGGTTCTAGACCTTCATTAATGTTTAATAATGACTATTTGATTGACCAAAATTATTACGGGTCTATTTAACCTGCTTAAAGTCGCGTTTTCCCGGTTTCCTTGAAAAACGCGCTTTAAGGTTTGTTTGTGTTTTCAATCCGTTTTAAGGATCCGTTTTCTTCAGGAATTGTTCCCACATGTTCATTTAGGCATAATTAAGCCTTAGGAACCCACCTAGGATCCTATTCAAGGTCACATAACTCCTACGGTTATGTAACACTCTTTTTTCACATTTTTTGCTTTTTAAGCGTTTTCTTCTTTTCTTTTGGTTTTATTTTCTTCACCAATATTCTTTACGCACTATTAGGCCCTTAATTTACATTATTAGAATGATTTAATCACTATAATTAAGTTCGGGGTATTTCAATCTACCCCCCTTACGGAACTTTGCCCTCAAAGTTGTTCAAGGTTGAAGGATTACTATATTTACTCATTTGAAATTTCAATTGTCAACACCATACATTCATACATCCTTACAAGTTCTCAGATCCATTACCCATGGTATTTACATACAATCCAATACAAGAACAATACACCCCGTGCAAGCACTCCACAATATAATTGGACGCATACAATGCAAGCACTACTATCACTACAATCCGTATTCCACCACCCATCTGGTTCTGCAATACATGATATATGCATACATACAATGCAAAGCTATCCCGAAGCGATACAAAAATACTCTTTCATATGATCTCGCTATTCTTGGAAAAATAAACAACACACACTGCCACCGTCCTAGTGGGTAACTCAGGACCGTTGCTCGCCTGGTGCAGTGGTCTCAAAACTAATCTTCATTCTCAAATTTGAAGGAAAATCCTTTTTGCAAATATTAGTTAGAAAATCCTTTTTGAAAACACAATCAACTCCAAATCCAATTTATACTCATTATATCTATTCCATGTGTGATTACTTGTGACCACTTGAAGGGAGCTTCAAGAATCATTCGACCCTGATGTGATCAGCATCACTGTTGAACTATCTTTCCACCCCAATTTGTGTTCAGTTTCCCTTAATCTGATCAGGATCAAGTTCGACTCCCCACATCAGTTTCAAACAATCAAATAATTCAATTATTTCCATTTTCTATCTTCTTACTCTATCTAGTCATAATCACAAATTCATGCATCTCCAAAGGATGGAGTTCAATCCATCAATCATCCTCAATTTACTTCCAATTACTTTACCTAGGAATTCATTACCTATGGGACTCATTTCATTGACTATTACTCCTTTCATCCATTATTCTCAATCATTTCAAATATTCTATCTAAGAAATACAATACTTGTGGAGTTCAGTCCACCAACCATTCTCAATTCGCCTCAAAGCAATCACCTAAGAAACTCAACTCCCTCTAGGTTCTACATCGGTTTCATACCGACTCAAGCATCACAATGCCATGTCTAACCTCAAACAGGCGTATACTGTAGGGACTCTCATTCCCACAGGAGTTCCTCTACTCCTCTTTACTACCACTCTCACACCGGAGTTACAAGATATGTATATTATATCTATGGTATTCGCATCTCTAGTGAGCAATTACAACAATTACGATAAAGTGGGGGTACCTATGTTTATTGTAACATAAGTACAATCATCAAACCAATTTTCATTATGTATGAACATTATAGTTACGTGTTAATACGTTGAAACTACACTAAGCGTTTTTCGCTTACTCCCCTATAAAGGATTACGCACACGTTAATACCATATGTTATATTGAACATGGTTCACTAATCGGGCATCCTGAAGCGTTGTTGATCCAATGATCTATTTATACAATGTATTCTGGTCAAAGGGTCTTAACCATACTAACGGTTTAGTCCCTGCACCAAGAATTCTCATTGGAGTTTATTTAACTCATAACCGGTT
This sequence comes from Limonium bicolor, assembly GCA_023374045.1. Classification (NCBI taxonomy): domain Eukaryota; kingdom Viridiplantae; phylum Streptophyta; class Magnoliopsida; order Caryophyllales; family Plumbaginaceae; genus Limonium; species Limonium bicolor. The sequence goes on along the minus strand of CM041779.1, from coordinate 27,800,940 downwards.
CGGTACTAGCCTACCCGGCTTCAAGGCATTGTTAATTAGCCATTCTCTGAGCTAGGGCCCACTAGCTTCTACTGCACGACCCTGATGACTTTAGAGCTTAACTCGCCCTTTTTGTTACTCTTAATGTATTACATATTTACCTTTTTTGTCCCTTTTTATCTTTAGATTTACAGTTTCTCAACCAGCGCGTGGTATCTCTTACCATACGCGAGCTTATTGTGTTATAGATTTTCTGTCCAGTTTTCTGGAACTTATTGTCCATATTGTTGTATACTTCTGTGTTTATTCACTTAGTTTTTCCGACTTGTTGTCGGTTAAGGTTTAGCTACTACTTACTGTGTAGTGCTTCCACTGATCATTGGTTTCTAGTCATTCACGCATGTAGTGCTATACTAGTTTTCTTTTATTGCACGATTTTGCATTTCGTATGCATCAATCCTAATAATGTTCATAATCTCATTCCTGCTTTTATTCCAACGGAATTCACCTATTGTGATAGTTGGCATGTCCAATGTTCTTCGTGCATCATTGGCCGAAGGCCGCACGGTTGTTTCTGAGGTTTCGCTTAACTGGCTTGCGCCATATTCCTTGTTGCGTTTGCAAGTCTTCCGTATTTAATACGGTCGGTCGTCTTCGCAATTGGGTATTCTTATCCCAAGCTATTACTCCTCTTATCGAGTTGATCCACTAGGTATACGCCTTCAGTTCCTTATACTTGTAATAGGAATGAACGACGCGTTCCTTGTGTGATCTTGTTATAAGGTTCAAACTATAGGCCTTGATGCCTAGTCTATCTACCAATTCTTGCTTCTCGACTCCGCTGAGTCCAGCTCATAGTTTGTTTCCCATGTCATTGTCTAACTACGTTCTTAAAGTGGTCGCTTGTTGCGCATCATATTCTTACTCATTATACAACATTGTTTTCACGTCCTTTGCTACTGTGGTAGCTTGCCTTTACTCATTGCCATTATTGTTGGCACTATTCCTCAACTGTACACTCCAATGTTACATTTTGTATTCAATTCCCTCGCGGTGTAAACACACTAGAAGTTTTCTAGATTCGTGTGTATGGCGGTTGTCGTAGCATACCGTTATGTCGTTATCTTTCCAATATGAAGATGTTCTACTTCCATTTTGGGTTCATGTGCATGTTAGCTTACCTCACATTTTTGCATCACTTATGATGTCGTGTACCAAGTAATTTGGTTGACCAAAGATGAAATAGTCTATTGGATCGCCAGCTCTTTTGAGCGATGGTCATTTGATGTCATATTACGCACTCACTTTGCTTGTTTTTGACGTTCGTTGCCCTCTACTTTGGGCATTGGGTGTAAGGTCTGGTCGTGCATCCTTTCTTCTCTATTCACATCATTGGGACATCCCAAGGAAACTCCAAGGGTTACTGGTCCCGTTCCCTAATATAAGGGTATTCCATCACTAATAAGCGAAAGCTCATATTGAGGGGTTTGTTTTCACTCATAAGTCTCATGACAAGGCTTACTATGTTAGTCTCTGCTTATGTACTTCCACCATTCATACAATGGTTTGTCATTTGCTTGATTACTATAGAGTGTTCTACTCTTTTAGGTCTCTATGCTCTTTGAGCGTTATCATTCTACGATCCACATCGTACACATTCCATGTTTGCTTTTAAGCGGACTACTCTTCGGTCTTCAACCATTACTATCAAAGCTTCTTTCTTAGTCATACTAGTTTAAAATCTCATCTTCCTGTTCAATTTGTCTCTTGGCAATAATTACATGTGCAAGTTTTGATGTTATAGTAGGTTCAAGCCTTTTCTAAGAGTTCACATAATTACCGCATCGGTGGTCTTCCATTAACGAGAGGTACCTTCACTCAGATTTCTCGTAGTGTCCAAGTGTGGACTAGACCAGTGTTGTCATAATCATGATTTGTATGCCTCTGTGCTACTATTACAACAGAGAGCATGTAGGGCAACTAAGAGCCTTGTCAACTGTATACTAGGACGATCTCTAGTGACAGTGACACTAAAGTAGTCTTCACTCCAAGCTACTCATTACATTGGATTCAAATCGTGTGGTTTGATTGTCGCTCTATTCATTGTATGAGATAATATCTCTTCTCTTACGGGTGCCATTTTCGGAAATTCTTGTTACTATATAGTCTGGGTTTTGCAACCGTTTAAACCTACATAAGGTAGTTGGTTCATGGCTTTTAAGCCACATTGCTTCGAGCTATGCTTCTTGCAAGCTGTTGATACATATTTCCACTTCTCCGTATACTATCATATGGTTGGAGGTATTACTGGGCTCCATGGTAAATTGTTGCATTACGCTTCCACTCATGGGAGGCCCTTTAGGCAATCTGGTGTTAATAAGTGCCTTTTAGTGATTGAGGGTATTTCCTGTTAAGTGAAATCCCTTCGGTGTCCTAAGCGAGTGTTCGTTCTGGCTCCCGTGCCCTTATCACGACACTTCGTTCGACTGTTGTTAACTCAGACAATCTTCAAGGATTGCTTATGGGTGTTGTTAGGTTACGCCGTTACATCCAGCTAATGTTTATGATATGTTATGTCCACTATACCGCCTTGCGGTATCGTATTTTGAGCTATCCCCTTTAGGGTTATAACGTCTCCCGTTCTTGGGTAGACCGTTTATACTTTCTCCTAGTGTTCTTGACTGGGTTTAAAATCCTCGTTGGTGAAGAATAACATTCCCGGTAGCCGTGGTGATTGTTCTGGGAGTTCGATCCCGTTTATTGAACATTGATGTGTTATGTTAGGCGTTCGCCTTGCTATGTTTAGGCTGGGTATTTCTTCCAGCTATCATACGCTTGCTTTGAAATCTTTGAGACACATTCAATGTCTATACTTACCATCCTGTGCTTCTGGCACTTTCTAGCTCTTATTCGTTGTCCTTAGATGAATTCTCTGATTCCTTTGTATACTCGTTTTGTAACACCCCAACCGTTAAACACATCATTACCACTAAAACAGACACGAATTACACTTACTCCCGCAGCGGATCTCTATTACAACGAAGGGTGGTACAACGCCGTTAGCAACCCATATGGCTAACCAGGCCTATCTCACATACTGAAATACCCTAAACCTTGATATGTGGTTTAAATATTAAACTATGGTATGTAAAGGCTAAAAAGTGCCTTAGAAACATCAGTGAACAATTTAAACCATAGTGAAGTGCAATAAAGCACTAAGATACAGTTGAGCAAAAATGTGCTCTAAGCTTGGGATAAATTTGTGTAAGACCTAAAGGTCATACCTATACCTTATAAATATGTTAATGAACATATTAAATCAATTACTAAAGAAAACCAAGCTTGAAAACAAGTTAAAACACAAAAAGTGCTTTAAGGAGTCTTAAAGCACGTTTTTGAAAAATTGTCTTGTAAATGAGTTTTGAATGGCTAAATGTCCATCATTACTCTTTAATTAACATGTGTACTATATAGTATCGCATTTGGAAGTCTATATCAATGGGAAATCAAAAATTTCACTTCTATGTGCCTTGTTTTTATGAATAGTAACTTTTATAAGCTAGTTTGTAACATATGTTGTTATAAGTAATTAAATTGGTCAACAAAGACTATCATACCCCTAGACTACTAATGGGGGCCGGTTTTTGTTATGGTGAGTCACCAACATGTAAAAGAAATCAATTAAGGAAAGGAAGGAAAAGTAAGTAAAGGAAGAAAGTTACTTTATAACATAAATATCTTCCAAAAGCAAACTTACCTTCTCATTCTCTTCTTCCTTCTCATTTCACACGGTTCTTCCTCCCTTCATGCTCTCTTATATGGTTTGCAATAGTACCACACCAAACTCCATCTTTGATCTCCTGTAACTCCTAGCTCCATGGTCCAAATTCAATTTCAAGACCACCATTCTTCTAGTTGGAGCAAGCTTTACACTTCTATCTTTTCAAATCTTCAAAAGCCTCATTTCGGTGCCAAGGAGATTCACCATTGAAGGAGCTTGAGCTCACCTTTTCACATATTATTGTCCTCCTTTGCTTCAAGGTAAGGAAAGTCAAAGAAAAATGATGTTTCCTACATGTTTTGTGTTGTCCGAAAATTCACCTCACAATGGTGTTTTCACCTTGCTTGTTTTAGCTTCATTTGAATCTTCCAAGGGCTAGGAGGAGTCCTCTCTTGATACTCATTCAAGCTCTCTTTCCATTCCAAGGTAAAACAATCATTTTAATACCTTAAGATAATATATGTAACTAGGGTTTACAATGAGATGAAGCTTAAAGCTTGTATACTCATTATATTATTTGTACATTGTTTAGAAGTGGACAAACAACCAAACATCCTTACCGGTTTTACAAGGAAACAAGAAAGAAGTTTGTGAGGAAAAAGAGGTAAACAAACTATCTCAATGTAGTTTAAATGCCTTAGGAAAATGAGCTTGATTTGCTTAATAAAATACCTAAGGAGCCAAAGGTGAATGACCTAGTGAAATGCTCCCAAGGAAACTATTAAAGGGCATATGTGTTGTTGTATGTAATTGCAGGTTAAAGGCAATATATATGTGGGAAATTCAGTGTTTAAGGTTTATGCAATTTAAGGGCCTAAGAGCCATGTTATTTAAGGGCCTAAGTGCCAAGCAATTAAGTTTATGCACTATATTGTGATGTAGTGTAAATTTGGTGAAGTTTTGTGTGTGAGTGAAAAATGCATAATTGTTCCTCTCAACTCACAAACGAATAGAACATTGAGATCTATATTCCTTTCTTTGATATTACAACCTTAGAGAGCTTTCTAGTGTTTCTCTCTCTTCCAATAATGTGTCCCCTTACAAATGAGCCTCCCACCTCTATTTATAGACTTTCAAGAGTGAGGCCTATCTCTTAATCCTTGTACATGTGGTATTACTTCATTGGAGCCACCCTTTTAGTTTTGACACTTTTTTCCTTATAAAGCCTTCCGGCCTCAGAGTGTAGGATGCGGGATCCGGTCATGGAGTATGGGGCCGGAACATGGGTCCCGGTCATCGAGTGCGGAGCCGGAATACGGGGCCCGATTATAGAATGCGGGCCGGAACATGTTTGGTGCCCAAACTGGAGCCCGAACAAGGTCCTGAAGGGGGTCCGGGGTCTGGATCGGGATCTGTGGCCTGGACTGCTTTGACCCTCTTGCCTTCGTCATATTCTTGTCCTTGTCATCAGTCCCACAAGTTCTACTTTTGCTACTTAAAAAAGTGGAACTTACAAAAAGAAAAATTGAAATTTACATTCTTTCTCCATTCTTTCTATTTCTTCCCTTCTCCTATCTTCTAGTCCCACAAGTTCTTTTTCTTTTAGCTCTTACAAAGAAAAATGAACTTACAAAAAAGAAAGTTGGTACAATGTAATCAAAGTCCCACAAGTATCTTCTTTCTGACAAATTGGAAATTCTGGGACATAAGTCTTTGAAATGATATATCTTGATGGATGAATCCCATGACATCTTGATGGATGAATCTCCTGATGTCTTCATAAAGAAGACCAATGGTTCCTTTAATAAGAACCATTCCCTTTTTGAAAGGGCTAAATATTTTGATGATAAAGTCTTTGCTTATACTAGCCAAAGGATGATAATTCCCTTAAAGGGAGAATAAAGATAATATATTTTCCCAACTTTGCTTATGCTAGCCAAAGGATGGTACTTGTGATTCAAGTATGGTGGCGGCGTCCCACACCTAACAATGCACCCATTACAGGCGACCAGAGCTCCTGATGGGTCCAGAGATGGGTTTTCTTGGTTGGCTCGTTTTCACCATGGATATGCAAATCGATTGCAGAAAGTCCATGGGTAGGTATTACTTTCAAGGCATGATAGCCTGTAGGTGTTACTTTTCACCATGGATATACAAATCTATTGCAGAAAGTCCATGGGTAGGTGTTACTTTCAAGGCATGATAGCCTGTAGGTGTTACTTTTCACCATGGATGTGCAAATCTATTGCAGAAAGTCCATGGGTAGGTGTTACTTTCAAGGCATATAGCTTGCGGCTCGTTGGCCGGTGCTTTCTTTGAATACTTCAGGGGGTGATCAGTCCCCTGGTAAAAAGTACCTGCACTTTCTTTAAAGACCTTGTTAGCTCCCCTGAGGTAGAGTAGGACATGTTGCACATGATAAATGTTTTAAGATATCAAATCAGTTTGTATTTGAGCATAAATCAAGGTCAAGGTCAAGCTCAATAAACTCATGTAATAATAGAATAACATTTAGGATCATGCATTTAGTTAACGCTGAATGAAGCATTCTATAACCAAAATACTCAAGGTGGTTTTATGAGTTTCAAACATTCTCATCATGCCCGTTTGCCAGCTGAAGATATAGGCAATAGATTAGCCTAAACACTGTCTATGCAGCAGCCCAATATTCGTGACATAGTGCCCGGGAAGAGCAAGACAAGTGGGTGAGTTATGAACATTATTCCCAAGAAGCATGACAGGAGTAGGCAAAGCATTTTGTTTCCATAAGTTGGATTTTAACAGCAATATCATGATGCAATAAAACAGAATGGTTATGAGGTGGCACAAAGTCAAGCAAAACTGAAGCAGATATGAACCGCTTGCCAGCTCATAATAGACCACGACTAGAGGAGTTGCCATGCGAAAACTTGTGTTAAAACCTTATCATGCAGTATCTGCAATTTCAGAGTGTAGAAATATAGCACCAGTGCGTTTTAAATCAGCAAACAGCAGCAAAAAAGATTGCTGTACAACAGCTCCAAAAGTGCAGAATAACAGAAACGACAGTAATTAAAGGTGTGCACTGCACTAATTTTTAGTTCAAACAGACCACAATAGTTCAATAATTGCGGCAGCAAGAATACTTAAAACAGTAGTCAATCTGGGTAAAAGCTGGACTAATTTTGAAGCAAACTAGGAGCAGTTTTTCTGAGCAGTAAGATAAAGTATATATTCAGAGAACTGCTGGTAATCATGTCTCAAAGAGGCAGTTTGCATTCTTTGCTGAAAACAGACCTGCTAGTTTGTATAAAACCAATACAATAATGCAGTCTAACTATGACCTTAATAAAGGCAATTAAGGGATGCTTTGACAGAAGCTGAAATAATCATGTCAGAGGCCAAAAAACAGCAAAGGCATTTAATCTTATCATAGCAACGTTAAGCATATTGCAGCCAGAGTATAGTTGGAAATAAATCAACCAGTTTTCAACCAGACTTGCTCAGGTCAAACAGAAGCATATAGTGAAGCATGGACTTTCTGTTCGTGCAATCTGCTGAGATATGCTGCTTCTAATAATAGCAAAAGGCAGAGGGATAAAGGTTTCAACCAAAATTAGAATCAGATATGATAAACATGGTCAAAGTATAACAAAGTAATCCAATGATCTAAATTAGAGGTATGTACTGTACCAATTTTCAGTTCAAACAGATCATAATTAGGTGCAGAAATGGGGGTTTCATACTGCTGTGTAACAGTTTGCTTGAATCAGAAATCAGACCAGTGGAAAAATAGATAACAAAACCTTTGTTTTAAATCTATCCAAACCACCAGTTGTAATAGCACATATGAACTTTGAGCAAAATTAAGGTTTCGGTACATCCACGAAAAAATATTAACAGGTTGATGTCAGATGTTTGAAATCAGAATAGCATTTTAATAAAGACAAATCAATTTGCTAATCACAGCAGAGCATAACTAGAGAAGTTGTTTGTCTAAAAGCTGTCAAACTCGCATCATGAAGCAGCCGTGACCTCAGAATATGAAAGCATGGGATATTTCCTTTTTTCAGTGGTTCATTCAGACTTTAAATACTCTAACTAAGCGCATTTATCAACTGAGTGTTAAAGCGAAAGGTTGCTGTATAACAGCTCCCACAGTGCACAGTGACAATGCCCAGACTGGATTACAAGAAGTAGTTCTGTCAAAGGCATACCTCTCCGTCGGAAATGATGGACCACCACTTCAGGTTTTTATGTATCTAGAACCATGCTTCGAGGCGTACTTGTCCTGCAGCTTTTGCGAAGTTTCTTTACAACCTTTACGCGCTTCCCTCGGTCTAATATATTCCACAATGGCAACCCTAAAATGTCCAACTATTTCGGTTGTGCGGCAGAACATAGTTTGGGTGGTTGCTGCCTGAAAATACTGTTACGTAACAGCTTCACTTTTGGGCTCTAACAGCATGAAATCGATTGCTGTAATAGCTGCAAGGAATAGTAGTTTTTAACAACTGAAACAATTCCTGGAGGGATAAATGCAGAGCCAAAGTAACGTGTTTGGAGCATTGGGCAGTAGTGAACGTGGTTACTCATAAATATAATTAAACATGGGTTATTTGAATCAGGCAAATAGAACTTGTAAACAGAGAACAATCTAAGGCAGATTCTGCTTATATGTAGTCATTAAAACTGCTGAAACAAGCTCACCACCAATGTAACAAATTGGATATTCAAGACATACTTATTAGCCTTGACTGCAGAAGTTAAGGCAGCATCATGGAACAGCAAAACAGAACAGTGTTTTAACAAAACTGTTGTCAAAAAGCATTCCAAACCGGTGATTGCAGCACAAGGGACATCACAGAGGGAATTAGATGTAGTCTATGCGTAGCCTAGCTGTTGAGACTTTTTTTTTAAAAAAAACTCTAGATAGTGTATATCATGCAGGGAATAAACTTGTTCTTGATACGGACATCCAAAGTTTGATCCAAGAATCCATAGAAGAAGCACAGTCAGAAGTGGCAAGTTAAAATGAGTAACTTAAGTGGTACCGCTTGTGACCGCTGAGCCTGCTTACCTAATTAGTCAGAAGCGATTGCAGCATGAGCTAGATGCAGAAATGAATTAAGACTTGAAATTTCAAAAATCACTGAAGTACTTTGCTATATATTGCAGAAATTGATTTGATGCTGCATCAGCATTCATGTGTCAAACATGAGGAATCAAACAGCAGCCAATCAGTTAAACTTTAATCAGACAATACAGAAATGATCTACCTTCTGCACATTGGTTTTGGATTTTCATAAAGTTTAAGTGATCCAGACAAATTAAGCAAGACAGACTCAAAGCAAACGACAGCATATGAACTGTATTTTCCTATCAGCGTTATTGAGGCAACTTAGAGGTTGTGTCTTTTTCGTGCTATGATTTCTGGTCATCAACGGACACTTAGTGTAGCTTTGAAAGAGACAATTAAAAGTAGAAGAGAGTATGTTCCTCCAGCATTGCATAAAATGCTTTAGATCAATGACTCAATTTTTGCTACTTACCCACTAGCTCAGCCTTGCTGCTACCAGAGTTTTAACAAGAGATGAGTTAGTAAAGTTACCTTAAGTCTGCAACTTTCAATTTTACATTACCAGAGCTTCTACGGGCTTGAGTTTGTATCCAAGTCTGATCTGCATTTTAAAACGCTTGCTCTCGGGCGCTTTCATAGGCTACCAGCCATTTTAGCAAAGGTGTACGTGGATCTCCATAGCGTGGCTCAAAACAGATGTGTACAGTGATTGCGGCGGACTTAATATATGGGAACATGTCACTTCAAGATGAAGTATGTACTACCAGCAAAGTTTGAGCATCCGGAACTGAACAAACAGGTGTAAATTCACTCCAAGTAGCGAAAACGTTATTTCAGAAACTTTCAAACAGAGATCAGAAGCAACCTAGGAAGCTAACTACAATTATGCTACAACACAGATCAAGACATTAATATTATGTTTTATTCCTACATTTCTGTAATCGGGTCAAACAGATTGATTTAAACCAAGTCATGCTAAACAGAGGTTAGAAATTGTAATGCCTTTGAAGTGCGGCAGTATGATAGAAATTTTATGAGTCATGAAGCAATACCGTCAGGCGGATAAGAAGCAATGCAATTTTATGCCGTGACTATTTTATTCCAAGTGGTATAATGCTATAATAGGTTAAATCATAAGTCTTGCCAGATGTAGTCTATCAGAAGCAATTAAGGCATATGCCTGCATCTTTAGATGACAAAGTGTTTGCATTTTTCTTATAAAGCAATCATGAAACAAAGTAGTGCATAGTGCAGCATAACCAAATGGCAAAACAGAGGCAAAGAACAGTCATAATCGACAATCATAAATCATGAATCAGTTTACAATTTTAAGCAGCGAAATTGGAAGCAAACTAGTGTGTTATCTTTATCACATATTGCGGATTTTGCAGGGGCCGAGTTTCATTAACGAAGAGTGAAAAGGCACCTAACTAATCAGGTTACAAACCTAGGCCAGAAAGAACTGTTATGCCATGAGGTTTTTTTTTAACTTAAAATAGAAAAATACCAATACAAGAATTCAGATCAGGTTCACCATAGCTAAGCACAGTAAGACCTGCGTTCTTTATACAGAGATAAAAATTTGAAGCAAGGATAGCATTAATCCTAGCCGGAAGAATTACTGAAACAGGCAAGGTAGTAACAAAATAAGAAGTAACTAAAAAAGGTAATTACAAGCTGAAGCAAAGATATAAGCATTATGTTGGTTAAAAACTGAACAAAAAACGCATATTAGGCAGAGATGCACCAGCTACAGGGATTAAATCAAGGCAAAGTACCGCATACATTATAACACTACAACTGAGTATTGCAAGCTGACAGTCACAACACAACATCCCCTTTTTTTGTAAAATATCAACCTATACCAACTGTATTTTTAGGAGATAGTTAAACAGAATGCAAAGATAGTTAAACAGGATGCAAAAGCGCTCACTGTAAGGGAGCTATTTAGATCAGTTCTTCTATAAGTTTGAATCAGACTAGGATAGCTGAGATTAGTTTGTTTTGTAAAAATGAATAACATAACCTTTTGAATTAACCAAAAAGTGCTTCTTGGAAAAGCAGAGAAACCATCAACAGCAGGTGGTTGGCAAGAATGCAGTAAATATACTAACATTAAAGCACAATATTACTGTCTTCTTTGAAACAGCAAAGGGATTGTTTATCTCCAACGGACCCTATTATGTCATGATAGTGCAGAAATATTTGGCAAGTCATTTTAAAAATAACTTTCATTGTAAGAAATATAGTGTTATATAAGCAACAATATGCTCCAAGTGGCTCCATAACAGCCCAAAGATATGAAAGGGCATGATGCCATAATATGAAATTTTGAACAGCAGCGAATTTCAAGAGTAAGAAGCTGAAGCATGATCAATCCACATATTTTCCCCATGTGGTTTCCAGATTTTTAGAAGAAACAGAGCCAGAATCCTGAACCAGAATTATGACAGGTGTAGCAAAATATTACACTAGAAATGAGGCATTTAACAGCACAAAAATAGTTGAGAAAAGAGCATGAGGTATCAGTCAAGGCAAAACTTAAATCGGGAAACAAAGATTCTGTGGAAGTTTAAAGCAGTTGTTAGGAACAAGCTGAATGCCCTTAATGCACTTTAAACCCAACTGTGGTAGTAATCAGAGGAGTAATGCATGCAGGAAAAGCAGATTGTAAAAGGTTTAACCTAAACCTTATAGAAGCAGGCTTACAAAGGATCGCAATTTTGAGTGAATTTGGGAGCAAATCAAACATGTCACTTCTGCTGCCCTGCTGAACATTGTATCTGTAGCTCAAAGCCTTTTCACAATTTTGAAAAAATTCTCTAGTCATGTAAATGCCCGGACAGATAAATTCTAGCCGGAATGGTCCTTAAACAAGCACGTTTAACAATCAGCCGAATCAAGTTTTATACCCGCACCAAAAATTAGCAGAAAAGATAGCAAGGCCGAAGCGTAGATCATCCAAAAAGTATAACATATGAGTGACGCAGACTAAAAAGATGCAAAGATAATGCAGCAGCTTGCTGTCGGCTCCTCAGATTTCTAAGTAGAGAGACAAGCAGTAACTAGGCTGGTCAAGGAATTCTGGGCAGATACTAAGAATATAGCAAACTATGCTTTTATTAGATTGGAGTATTTATCAACAGCAAAACAGATAAAAAAGGAAAGTATATAGAAAGCTAGCATTGTTGTGCAACAGTTCTAGCAACTGCAGTAGCAGCAGAATCTATAGTAGTATTTTTCCTTTAGTAAGACCGATAACAAATGAAGTATTATCTTATAAACAGAGGGGTGTTTTAAAGCACGATGTAAAAAGGGAAGCGGATAGAGTTTCAATTTTTGTCATACTGACCATAGCAGCAACAAATGATCCATAGATTGGAACAAGGATCAAGAAGAAATCCCGGATCAGATTAAACAAAATAATTTTGCACATAACAGCTAATTAAGCCAGTATTTCAAGATTGATGGATTTATCTCAGTTTAGGGGTTGCTTGCTTCATACTTTTATCGCTTGTCAATGCCTTGGAGAATTCTTGTTTTGAGCTTGGTCTTGAGACTTCGATCTTTCCTGGAAGGAAGATGTCGCGTGGCTCTTAGTTGGTGACATCGTCTGGCCTTTCACTTGAGGATGCGGCCAAGGAAGTTGAATTGTCCTCCGGTCAAGGAGCTTCCGGCGGCCAAGAGGATTTGATGCGGCCGAGAGGATTTGATGCGGCCGCCGAATTTGATCTTCTTGTGGACGAGACGACTTTGAAGTCGATGCTTCCGGACCAGAGATTCCTTGGGGGCTTGATCGTCGTTCTCCAGGGAACAAGGAAAATCTACTGCGGCCAAGGAGATCCGGTTGATGCGGCCAAGAGAGTCTGTTGCGGCTGAGGGTGCCTGCTGCGGCCATCTTTGCTAATTTCCCATCCGGTTTTGTACTGAGGGTGCCACTTTGGTCGTTGAATCGTGCTTAACATTTTCCTGTTGTGCTCAACTTCTTCCGGTATTTGAACAATAATCATCCCCTGGTGCAGATAACAATGGTTGTTGAATAATAACCATCTCCCGGCCATGGATGGGGATGCTTGCCGGATCATATATCTTTAATCGCCGGATCAAACATCTTCAAACGTTGCTTGCGGTAGTCGATGTTGTGCTTGGTCATCCTGGCCATGTCCAATTTGCTTTCCTCTGATGACCGATCTTGAGGAATTTGCTCTTCTGAGCTTTCGGAAAAGACTACATTTCCATCGCGCCCTAAGCTCTTAGGCGAAATCAGAACCGCTTTCCCCATTGCTTTCTGCGAATCAGCTTAATTAGGTATAATCAGAAGAAATCAAGATGGATTAGAATCAGCTTTTGCGAATTTGAAAGTAGAAGAAGGATATTTTAGAGAATGTGCTCAGAATGCTCCCCTAAATTTTGGCAGCTACGGAGCTGGGGTGTGGTTTGATTCATGTTATGTATGCAACTCGCTCACGATCCCTCCTTGATTCTTCTGGAGTCCTGTTTGTTCATCGCGCCTCGAGTTTCTGGCCACGCGAGTGGAGCCCTTGGATGCACCTGACGGATTTCTTTGGCTCCACGTCCCGTTCGAATAGGATCTGCTGGATCTACACCTTATCCTCCGTTGTATACAGCTGAGCTTCCTCCGAGAACCGAAAATTTGTTGATAGGCTTTGGACGGCTTCTGTTTTGCTTTTTTTTCGCTGCGAATCGAAAATTCCGATTTCATTCGTAGAGCGATGGATTATCTTGATCAAAATTGAATCGGAGCTCTTCTATCTGTGTAGAGGTAACATCGCCGAGCTGGATTTTTCTGTGTGGATCTTCGTAGTCATTTCGCGATTGCTTGAGTATTACGCCAGGGAATTACTCCAATTCCACCAATTTTTCTTGTCGAGAATCTGGACGGAGGTACTTTTATCAAAACAATTGCTCGATGTGGTTGAATCGTGGTTGAAGAACATGTAGTTTCCATTTCTTGATCTTGATTTGCGCTCTGCGAACAAGAGCTATCCATCCTTGGTAGTTCTGATTACTTCGCTTCGTACTGGAGCTCTTAAAAGGTTCAATCGGTGCAAACCTTAAGGTCGGGCTTCCGAGTTTCCTCCTCGATTGATCTTCCTGCAAGTATCTTCGACTTCGATCCTTGCTTTAGGCCTTCCTAGTGATTGACGATTTTGCTGCTATGATGGTTCCTTGAAGATTTTACCGAAGCGAAATCCCGAAACTTGTACGCTTGTATCTCAAAAATCGTGACGAACACTCTCAACCTACCCCGTTCGAAACCGGGAATCGTAAACTTGTGCCTTTTACTTCATGAATTTGATGAATTCCCTTGATTCTAAACTTCCAACGAAATATCTTCTTCCCGTCGTGGCTGGATCGTGGTTACCTTTCCGGTTGTCCGTTTCCCACAGACGGCGCCAAATGAAAAATGCATAATTGTTCCTCTCAACTCACAAACGAATAGAACATTGAGATCTATATTCCTTTCTTTGATATTACAACCTTAGAGAGCTTTCTAGTGTTTTCTCTCTCTTCCAATAATGTGTCCCCTTACAAATGAGCCTCCCACCTCTATTTATAGACTTTCAAGAGTGAGGCCTATCTCTTAATCCTTGTACATGTGGTATTACTTCATTGGAGCCACCCTTCTAGTTTTGACACTTCTTTCCTTATAAAGCCTTCCGGCCTCAGAGTGTAGGATGCGGGATCCGGTCATGGAGTATGGGGCCAGAACATGGGTCCCGGCCATAGAGTGCGGAGCCGGAATACGGGACCCGATTATAGAATGCGGGCCGGAACATGTTTGGTGCCCAAACTGGAGCCCGAACAAGGTCCTGAAGGGGGTCCGGGGTCCGGATCGGGATCTGTGGCCTGGACTGCTTTGACCCTCTTGCCTTCGTCATATTCTTGTCCTTGTCAGTGAGGAAGTTCTTGATGGATTTTTAGGTGTTCTTGAATGAAGTAAGGTAAAAACCTAAGTGTTTGGATGTGAGTATATACAAGAGAAGCTATGGCAAAATTTGGGAAATGTATAAGAAGTTCTAAGTGATTTAAACAAGTTTTGGTGAACTAGGGAGTGTTAAAGGTGAACAAGTGTTTTACTAGGGAAGAAAGCATGTATTAAGGTGATTTAGAGTGATACAAGGACTTTGGTATTATCTTGGAAGTTCTAGGAATTCAATGAGTGTTTTTGGGATGTAATAAAGTCTTGGAAGTTTGTTTAAGGTTTAGGAATGTTGGTGTACAAGGAAGAAATGATGTTTAGGTAAGATGTGAAAAAGGAGATTTAGTTAGTAAGAAAAGAAGTTTGAAAGATGATGTTAAGGTAGAGGAAACACCTTGGTATAGTGGTCATTATTGGTGAACACCACTTGGAAAACTAAGGAGGAAATAACATAAGTGTTAGGAATTTCGGTATGAATGAGTAAGTGTTTAAGGTGATAGATGAATGAGTTTCATGGATGTTGTATGAGGATATAAGTGTACCAAATGATGTTAGAAAACATTAGGAGGCCTTAGGAGAAGTTTGGAGTTTAAATGGGCAATGGAAAATAAGGGTCTGGAGCAGACCGACCTTGCGACCGAACTTGCCAAGGTCGGTCGAGCCCAGTTTACCTTGCAAGAATTGGTTTCTGGAATGGACCGACCTTCGGGACCGAACTTGCAAGGTCGGTCGGGCTTGTATTTTGTGTACGAATTAAGTTTTTGGAATCGACCGAACATGGACCGGACTTGGCAGTTCGGTCGGCCTGAATTTCAAAGGGAAGAAACTCTCGGGAATGGACCGAACATGCGACCGAACTTACAAGGTCGGTCGGAGTAGAATTTTTGACGGTAATGTGTTCTGGAATGGACCGACCTTGTGTAAGGTCGGTCGGTAAGGTCAGTCGGACCAAAAACATTGTTTAAGGTTATAGAATGATGTGTAATGATGGGGATTGACTAGTAAGATGTTATAAGGTTGTTTAAGACATGTTAGGTGAGTTATAATGATATTTAGTGGGAAAAAAAAGATTTATTAAAATGTAGAAGTAAAACAAGTTAAAAGTGAAGTTATGTAACTAAGTTAACGGGGAAAATTTATAAGCATTAGACTTTAAACAAACATGTTACCCCGATGTTAATAAAAGTACATGTAATGTTATCAGTTGTTCGAGAATTGCTCGAGGAACATAAGTGGACATGGTAAGTGGACTCCGGTGACAGTATGGTTTCTTGCAACCTGTGTCCTACCGGATTACACCGGCTTGTATGCCAACGTCTTTTCTGTTGTTTGCCACGTTATAAGATAAATCATGAAACGAGTTTACAGTCGTTATTGCTGTTGTATGTTTACGTGCCGATACCGGTAACCTCGAATGCGCTTGAAGGGCTAGTTAACCACTATTAGGTAAACGTAGGAGAACGGTATCCGGTGATAACGTTTCCGACCTAAGGAACGTTCTAACCACGGCTATGCGTGAGTTAGTTATGTTGTTTGTGTGTGAGGTTTGTGTGTGAATGTATAACTCTCCCTTCCCTTGTGTGTGTCTAACAAGACTTGACCCAATGTTGTGATTGTTTAACTAAGTTCAATGATGAACTTATGACAAGTGCTAACGGGGGAAGTGAGGAGTCCGGTCTGTTCCGGCCACGCGTGTGAGTATGGGGGTCGTTGTCATATCAGGTTCGATCCTCTCCGTATGTTATGGTTGTTTTCCAATTTGGTTTCCAACCTTCCCTTTAGCTTAACCAAGGCTATTACTGACTCACGTCGGGCCACAGGGGCATACTATGTTATGTTGTTCGGTGTGCTTGGATCACTATATCCGAGACACCTTGTGTTAAGTTATCCGTTCATTTAACGAGACGGTAACGAGTTATGTAACGAGCTTATCATGAGACTGGCAACATTCTCTAGGCTACAAGTGAACTGACTATGTTTGGGCCGGTTCATAAAGGGAACCGTACCCGTTATGTTATGTATGGTTGTTATGATGCAATATCTATTGCGATGTTATTATGTACACGTTGAAACGTGAAAAGTGTTGTTATGTGTTGTTATGTGATGTATGTTATACGTTGTAAATTGTGGAGTATGTGGACCATGGATATGAATCCCAGTTTGTGATAAGAGGCGTTTAAGGATAACCCGATTAATGGGTAGTTGTCGTCTATTAAGGAAGTAGCTCCATTAGAGGTGAAACACTCTAGGGGTAATGAATACCATGAGTGACTTATCAAGTGTGGATATGTCATCTGTTGTTGAGCCCATTGAGGCGGAATGATTCGTGTTGTGTGTTTTTAGTTACATGCATGATTCAAATAAAATCAACAGCATGCTAAGACGATAATTAGTTGTGCGTGGCCCGGTAGCATGTGGGCTGTGGGATTACCATACCAGCAAAGGTGCTGAGCCCCTTGGGGGCCACCCTTTCTCTTCTTGTCCTATTTCAAGTACAAAGAGCTGGAAGCCGTTCGAGAGTAGGACGGGGTAGTCGTTGTACATGGGTAATCACTTAAGTTGTATATATGCAGTAGGTGTAGTAGGACCGAAATTATTATCGGCATCAGTTTGTGAATACTCGATACAGTTGGAAGGTATGTTTTGTTGTTAATGGAAAGGGATAATAATGTGTAGACGCTCGGGAATCTAGTCCATCAGACCGGTACAATGTTTATGTAATAGCCTTGTTGGCCACGTGGGTGGTTAACGGCGTGTAACACCAATGAGTTAAGTAATGTGAAGTAGTATGTTTTCCGCTGCAGGATGTTGTTATGTGGTTGTTGTTGGATGGGGTGTTACAAAAGAGGTATCAGAGCGAAGTATCGCTCTGATGACTGAATTACCGAGCTTAGGAAGTACCGAGTTAGGATTTTAGTACCTTAGGTTAAGGGTTGAGTGATAGCGTGAGAGATACGCCAGTTTGGAATTACCAGCGTGTACTAGAAACCTACTATATCCTTCCCGCCCTCCACAATCCCTGTTATATAACTTGGGAAACAACGCCAGAGAGATGGAAGTCCACTCTTACTCGGGAATACCCGATCTGGCTGTTATTAAATCCTTTAGAGTACGGGAGAACCTGTCATACGGTAGATCCCGAAAACTGGGAATCCCGGAGACGGTTTCCATCTGGACAATGTTGACGCATTAAATAGCGAAGAATGAGGAATTTTGGGTATAAGAGAATAGAATTTCCGGCAACCTGGGTCGACATGCCGAGCAGTCGAGAATAACCAGCTTGCAACGCACCGACCGTGCAACAGGCAAGAAGTGGATTAGTGAAACCCGAGACGAGTGTCTACGGGACCACAGTTGATAGATAATACACCAACGGTATACCAACCGACAAAGGAACTACAACGTAGTGCCCAAAGAGAGACATCTCAGTAACCACGACAAATACGTGGAACGGGCTACGAAGACGAAACAATACAAATAAAAGGGGGTCTCCCAGAATGGGAAACACCCTAGTTGATGATTATCATGTGAAGACAGTGAGAAGTCACCTAGAGGAGTTATTATCAAGACAGTAAGATCAGTGAGGGCCAACAAGGCCACTGATGACAGTGCGGGTAAAAAAAAAAAAATACCGCTACCAGTATGTGTGCTTAACCGATAGCCAGTTAGCATGGCGCACTTGCTATAGCAAGTGCTGCTATAACAGGGCTGTTCGGGAAATTTATAACCACTACAAGTACTTGGTAAAGTACCATAAAGTTAAATGTGATCGTCATAACAGTGGAAGGGCCTGTTAGCCTAACCTCTGTAATAGTAAGTATATCAGTCAGCAAGAAGCTAGACTTGGTTAAGGTAAGAAGATGTTGTGAAACCATGAGAATTTTTCTTTCAACCCAGATTTATTCAAACTCTTTCCTTTTCAAAACCAAATTTTCTTTCAAACCAATACTTCTTTCTAACTTTCTTCTAAACCAAACCAGTAAAACCAAGGGCAGTTGATAAGAATTCAACAATGGATAAACTTTCCCTCGATTAAGTTCGGGAAGCATGAAATGAATATTGTCACGGGACAATATAAGGGAGTTGACAACAGAATACTTCACCTAGGCGTGTGACGGACACTACGAGTGTACCAACTGAAATGTGGGACGACCGCACTCCAATAGGAGCTTGTGGGCCTGACAGACCTACTTATGGGTTAGTTGGGTAAGTAGTAATGTATCAGTAGGGTACCCCACATATGTATACGAGTAGAGTCCAAAACACGGGAAGTAGTCGACTCCGTTCTACGGTCAGCAGTATAAGTCAAACAAGAGCTAAGGATTACCATGAATGGTTGAAGTAAAGGAACAAGTCAAGTTAACGAGACTAAAGGAATTAGTGGATTCATTTCAAGGATATGTTTAAGAGTCAGGAGGTGCGAAGTGCACTAACTGTTATGTAAAGACATCACACATGTCTTAAGAATTCTGAGGGGTAAACATGATAGCTGGAACGGAGACCCAGCCTGTGCATGGAAAGGCAGATGCCTAATGTGGACACATTAATGTGCAATGAACGGGATGAAACTCCCAGAATGAGTACCTACACTACCAGGAAATGTTGATCTTCACAGAAGAGGATAATAAGCCAGTTAAGAACGCAAACGGCGTGGCTAACGGAATGTACCAATAAGTGTGAACCAAATGTAAAAGCATAACTTGGTAACACCCAGGAGCAATCCTTGAAGGGTGTTCGCATCAACAATTGTTGCACGAAATGGCATGACAGAAACACAAGGGTTGAAACTAACCCCCAGTTTAGACATAAGTTGTCAGGAGACGGACTAACAATCCTAAGGGGCATTCCATGAAAGGAGACGGAATGCAACGACCTTGCCATGGAGCTCAATATAACATCCAAACCATTTACTGTTGTACAGAGAAGTACATGTGTGTGGACAGCCTACAATGAGCGCAGCTCAAGGCAAATAAGGCTTATAGGCCACAAATAAAATGTGTTATGTAAATTAGGATTGCAGAAGTTTATGTTATATAAGTGAATAGAGTGGAGAATAAACCACTGCACTAAGAGTGGGGATGCCTCTCGATGCTGTGAAACCGCTGGAGCGGTAGTTATGTGAACCAAGCTCAAGAAATATGTTAAGGATGGACAATATTAATATTATTTGAGAGCAGTTAGTTTAGTAGTATGTGTGTATAAAGTGAAGCACCGAGCTAAATAACGTCGGTTTGAGACTCAAGTGAGCAATGCTCAAGGAGCATTCGGTAGTCATCCAAATGAATGACGAACCATAATGTGAATAATATAAGTATAGGTGTGGAAGTTAATGTGACAGTAAATACCATGTAAGTTATTGTTATGCAATGAGTAAGAGCACGGTTCGCAACGGGCGACCGTTGTATCAATGTTATTGAGTAATAATGTGGCAGATAAGACCAGTTATGAGTTAAACTCAGTGGAGATGCAAGATAAGCGATGTTAAACAGACTGGGCAATAAGCCAGTGGTAGGTACTGTGTGATGAGGAACTCAGTGTGAATTCCATGGTGAATCGCATAAGGGATTTACTGTCAAGTGTTTTACGCCTCTACACTCTGTATGACTGATTGTTTTGGTATTGCACTTGCGCAGTAATGATCGAGTGGGATAGCTAGGAATTGGAAACATGTTAATTGTGGAGGAATAATGTTATAATGGCCGATGCATAGGAAATGCAAAGACATACCATGAAAAAGTACTTGTACAAAACCAAATGTGGAGATATGATTAACAGTAAGTGACTACAGTAGCACTAACTGCCAAATATCGGTATGGAATATACCCCAAATGTTGTAAATAGCTGAGAGAGCACTACACACTAGGTAGTAGCTCAATCTCAACCGATAGTAAGTCGGAAGGGAACAAGTCAATCATTGTGAAATACATAACTGTATACACAGTAAATTGTTATGGAAGTTGATAGAAAGTTTTATAACCCACCGAATTCGCCACGGTAAGAGAGACCACCGTCGGTTGAGAAACCATTGTTACCAAGATCAAGGTGACAATTGGTGATGTACAATACAGTAAGAATAACAAAAAGGGGCAATTAAGCTCTACAGTTATTAGAGTTTCGCACCAGAAACTAGTGAGCCAGTGATTCAAGTGTTGAATGTACATGGTGAACATGAGTGAATGGCTAATTATTAACGCCTAGAAGCCTAACAGGCCAGAATCAAAACCAACTAAGAGTTTAAACAAACTCCAATGAGAATTCTTGGTTTAGGAACTAAACCGCCAATATGGTTAAGATCCTCTAATCAGAATCCATTGTGTAATAGATCGCGTGGAAGTTAAAACACTTCACGACGGCAGAACATTTTAAGCCAATGTTTAGTGATTGATTACGTGGGCATAATCTCTTTTAAGGGGGGTAGAGCGCAAAACCACTTAGTGTGTATTACCGTACAAGTGTACGTGACCTATGTTGTGCATAGCACAAAATAATTTGTTTTGATGATTGGTGTGTGTGTTATGTAAACATACGCATTCATTCATGGTTTAATGGTGGTAATTGTGCACAGAAGATGCAAATACCATTGTGATAAGTGTGTTTGTTTGTTAACAATGGTGTGTGATAGTACAAGTGTGGGGAGTAGAGAAACTCCCGGGGAACAAAAACCCCGACAGTGTATAAATGTGAAACTGTGTGTTGTATTTTGATAAAATATATGTGTATATATATATTATATAGTGATTCATGAAAGGGTATGAAACCGACATAGGACCTAGTGAGAATAAGATTCCCTAGGTAACAACATTAAAGTGTATGGAAGAACTGATAGACGAAGTTCTATCCCTTGGAGATGTTATGATCATGACTAGAATGATTTAAAAGATAGAAAATTGGAAATGAGTGATTTATTTGATGCTTGAAAATGAAGTGGGAAGTGGAACTTGATTTGCATGCGATCAAGGGAAGCCGAACACAAATTGGGGTGGAAGGATAGTTCGACACTGATGCTGATCACATTAGGGTTGGATGATTCTTGAAGCTCCCTATAAGTGGTCACAAATAACCACGCTAAGAAAGGAAGCAAAGAGCATAAGTTGGACTTGGAGTTGTATGTGTTTTCAAAAAGGATTTTGGATTGGTATTTATAAAGCGTCGATAAATACTTTACATAATTAAAGTTTTCTTACTTAACCTCACAAGGAAAAATTTCAAATTTAAGTGATTGTTTTGATCTCCCAAAGGTACGGGGACGGAAGGTGTCCATCGTGACCGGGTTCTACGGGATCACAGTGTGTATCAAAGATATTTTTGATTGCTATACATGCTATGACATGTTGTGTGGTATGTGTAATAAATATTATTTTGACCTTGAGTTCCTAAAGTGTATGCTATTAAGACCTATGAGTCTAAATGTGTTGTGTTACATAGACCTATGTGTCTAAAGGTTGTTATGTTATAAAGACCTATGTGTCTAAATGTTGTTATGTTACCCAAGACCAGAGAGTCTAAGGGTTGTTATGTATGTGTAAATGTTGTTAAGATACCCGGACCATTGAGTCCGAGGTTATCTTGTGAATATGTTATGTTATGTATGGATGTGAATGTGTTACCTGGACCATTAAGTCCGAGGTTGTGATGTAAAGTGTGTTTGGTTACGGAAGTTTTATTTCTATAAGTAATCCTCGTATTCTAATCCAAGATGTGTGGGAAGTGTAAACTTCGAGGATGAAGTTCTTTTAAGGGGGGTAGATTGAAATACCCTAAACCTTGATATGTGGTTTAAATATTAAACTATGGTATGTAAAGGCTAAAAGGTGCCTTAGAAACATCAGTGAACAATTTAAACCATAGTGAAGTGCAATAAAGCACTAAGATACAGTTGAGCAAAAATGTGCTCTAAGCTTGGGATAAATTTGTGTAAGACCTAAAGGTCATACCTATACCTTATAAATATGTTAATGAACATATTAAATCAATTACTAAAGAAAACCAAGCTTGAAAACAAGTTAAAACACAAAAAGTGCTTTAAGGAGTCTTAAAGCACGTTTTTGAAAAATTGTCTTGTAAATGAGTTTTGAATGGCTAAATGTCCATCAGTACTCTTTAATTAACATGTGTACTATATAGTATCGCATTTGGAAGTCTATATCAATGGGAAATCAAAATTTTCACTTCTATGTGCCTTGTTTTTATGAATAGTAACTTTTATAAGCTAGTTTGTAACATATGTTGTTATAAGTAATTAAATTGGTCAAGAAAGACTATCATACCCCTAGACTACTAATGGGGGCCGGTTTTTGTTATGGTGAGTCACCAACATGTAAAAGAAATCAATTAAGGAAAGGAAGGAAAAGTAAGTAAAGGAAGAAAGTTTCTTTATAACATAAATATCTTCCAAAAGCAAACTTACCTTCTCATTCTCTTCTTCCTTCTCATTTCACACGGTTCTTCCTCCCTTCACGCTCTCTTATACGGTTTGCAATAGTACCACACCAAACTCCATCTTTGATCTCTTGTAACTCCTAGCTCCATGGTCCAAATTCAATTTCAAGACCACCATTCTTCTAGTTGGAGCAAGCTCTACACTTCTATCGTTTCAAATCTTCAAAAGCCTCATTTCGGTGCCAAGGAGATTCACCATTGATGGAGCTTGAGCTCACCTTTTCACATATTATTGTCCTCCTTTGCTTCAAGGTAAGGAAACTCAAAGAAAAATGATGTTTCCTTCATGTTTTGTGTTGTCCGAAAATTCACCTCACAATGGTGTTTTCACCTTGCTTGTTTTAGCTTCATTTGAATCTTCCAAGGGCTAGGAGGAGTCCTCTCTTGATACTTGAGAAGGGCAAGAATGTGATGAAGACAAAAGGGCAAAGCGGTCCACACCTTAGACCCCGGCCCAGACCATGAGCCTCCTTCAGGACCCTGTTCAGGCTCTAATTTGGGCACCAAGCACCAATCCGGGTCCTAGGCCGCATGACCAGGTCCTACATTCCGGCCCCGCACTCAATGATCGGGTTCCGTATTCCGGCCTGCACTCTATGACCGGATCCCGCATCCTACACTATGGGACCGGAAGGCTTTACAAAGAGAGAAGTGCCAAAATTAAGAAGGTTACTCTAATAAAGTAATACCACATGTACAAGGATCAAGAGATAGACTTCACCCTAGAAAGTCTATAAATAGAGATAGGGGGCTCATTTGTAAGGGGACACAAGATTAGAGAGAGAGAAAACACTAGAAAGCTCTCTAAAGTTGTAATAACAAAGGAAGTAATAAAGATATTGTCAATAAGTGGATGTAGGCTGGATTATGGCCGAACCACTATACATCCCGGTGTTCTTTTAGTTCGTGGGATTAGAGGAACCAGATTATATTTTTTCATTTGGCGCCGTCTGTGGGAAACGAACAACCAAGAATGGTAACCACGATTCAACCACAACAAATTGAAACTGCTGGATCGAAATACAGAGAATTGAAAGATTTCTGTATTCGTGGGAGTTCATCGAGGAAAAACGTCACAATAGACACTGATAACAATCAAATTCTGAACGCAATTCTAAATCTGGATGCTTCGACGTCGCTGAAGTCCGAAGTTCATGAAGGGGGGTTTATCGTTGATTCCCGATGCTAGCTAGCGATCCGTGTTACAACCGGAGTCAATTTTCGACTCAATAGAAGGAGACGCACTCGATACTGGCAACATCGATCATAAAGGGAACGAGAGGATTACAAAGAAAGTTGGGAGATCTCCCAGTGATTCAGCAACCTCGCGGTGTTAATAAAAGAAAGCTTCCAATTCACTGGAAAACCGGGAACAACATTCGAAGAGGAACGGTCGAAAATCGGCAGCCACGATTTTACCACGCTCCGGCAAGAAGTATCGCCGGAAATCAAATCGAAGAAGAAACTGGTTGGATTCACTTGAGAGTTCTGAGCAGTTCGAATAAAGAATTCCCGGTCACATGCGTTGATCTTCAGAATCAAGCAAGAATGTAAAACCACAGAGCATCTCGCACGAAGGCTAAAAAAGATCCTCAACGTTCCGGCAAAGAAACTCAAAGATTCGCTTTCGAACTTTTCTTACGATCAACGGTCCCAATCGATCGGTTTAGGCAGAAAGATTGAAAGCAGAATGAAAGAAGATTTCTGACATAGCAGTTGGGATTTACCGCAAA
The DNA here is from genome assembly GCA_023374045.1 of Limonium bicolor. Classification (NCBI taxonomy): domain Eukaryota; kingdom Viridiplantae; phylum Streptophyta; class Magnoliopsida; order Caryophyllales; family Plumbaginaceae; genus Limonium; species Limonium bicolor. The sequence goes on along the minus strand of CM041779.1, from coordinate 27,776,065 downwards.
TTGAAAAGAGTAATTTGCTCCCCAATTCAAATGATGGCCTGGATTCCAGCACTTCCAATCAAGGTGGAGAGCTTAGATAAGTTCTAGGTCGATTTAACAGAGCAAAAAGAGAGCAACTGTTAGCACATTCACAAACGCAGGCTTAATTCGGCCGGTCAAGGCCAGAAATAGACCCAGATTCATCGGCAAACGGTGAAGTAGCCATTAAGTTTCATTGGAGTTCATCGACGAGGTTCTACTTATCAGATTGGTGATTGCATTTGGGCTGCCGTGATCGCCTGACAAAATAGTCACCACCTAAGAGGACGGGGAGGAGCAGATCGTGAAGAGCGCTTCGTCTCCCTGGAGAACGACGATCAAACTCTCCAAGAAATCTCTGATTCAGAAGCATCAACTTCAGAAATCTCGTCCACAAGAAGATCAAATTCGATCTGGTGAAACTGAAATCGAGCACTCGATTCCTTAATTTCCAATTTTGCTCATATATTCTCAATGTCCGTCTTTAAAGTCTTACCTAATCATTTGGATCAGGATAGAACGAGCTCGAAGTCGTATAGACTCAGCTCAAGCGCCTGCGATCAACAAAAGAGACTGACAGGCAGCCGGATGACGAGCACAGCCTCGACCAGGTGTAGCGCCGTCGTGGCTTCAGTCGAGGAAATTCAGCCCGATCAGACGCAAACAAACATAGACCAGGCGTGATACCATTTCGACTCAAGGCCAAGCACGGCATCGGCCGGACACAACTTTGACCGGACTTCTTGGCCGCATCAAATTGGCCGCATCCGCATCAAATTTTCTTGGCCGCATCATCAAATTTTCTTGGCCGACTTCTCTGGCCGCACCGGATTGACTTGGCCGCAACAAATTTCTCTGGCCGCACCGGATTGACTTGGCCGCAACAAATTTCTCTGGCCGCACCGGATTGACTTGGCCGCAACAAACTTCTCTGGCCGCACCGGATTGACTTGGCCACAACAAACTTCTCTGGCCGCACCAGATTGACTTGGCCGCAACAAATTCCCTAGGCCGCATCAAATTTTCTTGGCCGCATCAACTTCATTAGCCGCATCTCATTCCTTGAACCAGGCACAGACACTGCTGGAAAAATGGAGAAGGAGTGATAAACTCTAAAGACGGCTGAGGACGCAAACCGCTAAGGTAGCTCATTAAAGCGTTCAAAAGCAAGCAAAATACGGATCACACTTAAGTATAAACTCAAGCTCCGGAAACAAGCAAGGCTCTCAATTTCCGCAAGGGACGCACCACGTCTCGATTTTCGAGTCAAAGTCGAAGCTGTCAAACAATCTAGAGTTACAGAGCAGCATATGAGACAGAAAACCGAAAAAAAAAGTTCTAAATTTGTCGATAAGAAAAGATGGCACATTCAAGAAAAGGTGAACCCGCATCGGGTCAACAAAGGAGCAATTTCCTTCAGCAGCAATTAGGCAACATCTCAGCGCAACTGCAGACACAAGCTGGTACGACCAGGCCCAGGTGTATCTCCTCCTCCAAGTTATGTTGAAATCATCCAGAGGATCCTCGCTTCAACTACCGTCGGAACAACGAAGGTTTCAGAAAAAGCCATTTCAAAGGCCTGGAAGCGGCAGTCGGAAAATAGTAAAGGGCAGCGTCCGAACGAAACTTGTGCAATCATCGAATTCTCATAGGCGTAGGGGGCGCAATTCAAAGAGTCTGGTCCATCACAAGACCAGGGTGAAAAATATTGAAGGAATATCGTCCGGCCTCGCGTGAAGGGTTTTTTCTATAATTTGTGACTAAAAAGGGTTACTCTGTCCCTGTACGGTTGAGAATGTTGAGGGACAAATTCAAAGGAATTTGATCCTCAAAACTGGCCGCAAATTACTGTAGAGGATTCTGCGTTCACATCCGGGCAACCTCCTAGTTTAAAGACCGGGCGGCATTCTCAAAGCAGGCCTAGACGCAGTCTCAGTTCTAGTCAAGGGGACAACATTGAGAGGTCGCATGAAGTTAGCAACAGAAGTGGGGCAAAACGGATAGTGGTTTACCCGTGACCGGGCCTCAATCAGTAAAAGGCCGGATTCAAAATACCGGTTGCTTATCTAGAAAGATGGCATACGCTTTAAAAATTACATAGTTGATTGGCTGTACTTCATGAATTCACAATCTTTAAAAGTACTAACTAAATTCTCAAGAAAGTGCAGGAACTCTTACCCGGGGCTGATCACCCCTGGAGTATCCGAAGAAAGTTTGAAAAGAAAGCACCAGCCAACGAGCCGCAGGCTATATGCCTTGAAAGAAAAAGAAAGCACCGGCCAACGAGCCGCAGGGTATATGCCTTGAAAGAAAAAGTAAGCACCGGCCAACGAGCCGCAGGCTATCATGCCTTGAAAGTAAGCACCGGCCAACGAGCCGCAGGCTATCATGCCTTGAAAGAAAGCACCGGCCAACGAGCCGCAGGCTATATGCCTTGAAAGAAAAAGAAAGCACCGGCCAACGAGCCGTAGGCTATATGCCTTGAAAGAAAAAGAAAGCACCGGCCAACGAGCCGCAGGCTATATGCCTTGAAAGAAAAAGAAAGCACCGGCCAACGAGCCGTAGGCTATATGCCTTGAAAGAAAAAGTAAGCACCGGCCAACGAGCCGCAGGCTATCATGCCTTGAAAGTAAGCACCGGCCAACGAGCCGCAGGCTATCATGCCTTGAAAGAAAGCACCGGCCAACGAGCCGCAGGCTATCATGCCTTGAAAGTAAAAGCAAGCACCGGCCAACGAGCCGCAGGCACTCGTGCCTTGAAAAGTAACACTTTGGGTTGAAATGAAACCCGGCCATCGAGCCAACAAAAAAAAAACCCATCTCTGGATCCATCAGGAGCTCTGGTCGCCTGTAACGGGTGCATTGTTAGGTGTGGGACGCCGCACCATACTTGAATCACAAGTACCATCCTTTGGCTAGCATAAGCAAAGTTGGGAAAATATATTATCTTTGTTCTCCCTTTAAGGGAATTATCATCCTTTGGCTAATATAAGCAAAGGTTTAATCATCATATTATTTCACCCTTTCAAAAAGGGAATGTTTCTTATTAAAAGAACCATTGGTCTTCTTTATGGAGATCTTATTATGGACTTCTGGATTTCTGGATTTCTGGCCTTCTTAAATATTACATATCAGGACATCAGGGGATCCATCCATCACGATATTACGGGATCCATCCATCAAGATATATTATTTCAAAGATTTATGTCCTAGAATTTCCAGTTTGTCAGATTCAGAAGAAAGACACTTATGGGACTTTTGATTGTACTAATTGTACCGATTTTTTGTAAGTTCATGTTTCTTTGTAAAAGCTAAAGAAAAAGAACTTGTGGGACTAGGAGATAGGAGAAAGAGAAAAATGTAAATTTCTATCTCTTTTTTGTAAGTTCCACTTTTTTAAGTGCCAAAAAGTAGAACTTGTGGGACTGATGAGAAGGGCAAGAATGTGACGAAGACAAAAGGGCAAAGCGGTCCACACCTTAGACCCCGGCCCAGACCATGAGCCTCCTTCAGGACCCTGTTCAGGCTCTAATTTGGGCACCAAGCACCAATCCGGGTCCTAGGCCGCATGACCAGGTCCTACATTCCAGCCCCGCACTCAATGATCGGGTTCCGTATTCCGGCCCGCACTCTATGACCGGATCCCGCATCCTACACTATGGGACCGGAAGGCTTTACAAAGAGAGAAGTGCCAAAATTAAGAAGGTTACTCTAATAAAGTAATACCACATGTACAAGGATCAAGAGATAGACTTCACCCTAGAAAGTCTATAAATAGAGATAGGGGGCTCATTTGTAAGGGGACACAAGATTAGAGAGAGAGAAAACACTAGAAAGCTCTCTAAAGTTGTAATAACAAAGGAAGTAATAAAGATATTGTCAATAAGTGGATGTAGGCTGGATTATGGCCGAACCACTATACGTCCCAATGTTCTTTTAGTTCGTGGGATTAGAGGAACCAGATTATATTTTTTCAATACTCATTCAAGCTCTCTTTCCATTCCAAGGTAAAACAATCATTTTAATACCTTAAGATAATATATGTAACTAGGGTTTACAATGAGATGAAGCTTAAAGCTTGTATACTCATTATATTATTTGTACATTGTTTAGAAGTGGACAAACAACCAAACATCCTTACCGGTTTTACAAGGAAACAAGAAAGAAGTTTGTGAGGAAAAAGAGGTAAACAAACTATCTCAATGTAGTTTAAATGCCTTAGGAAAATGAGCTTGATTTGCTTAATAAAATACCTAAGGAGCCAAAGGTGCATGACCTAGTGAAATGCTCCCAAGGAAACTATTAAAGGGCATATGTGTTGTTGTATGTAGTTGCAGGTTAAAGGCAATATATATGTGGGAAATTCAGTGTTTAAGGTTTATGCAATTTAAGGGCCTAAGAGCCATGTTATTTAAGGGCCTAAGTGCCAAGAAATTAAGTTTATGCACTATATTGTGATGTAGTGTAAATTTGGTGAAGTTTTGTGTGTGAGGAAGTTCTTGATGGATTTTTAGGTGTTCTTGAATGAAGTAAGGTAAAAACCTAAGTGTTTGGATGTGAGTATATACAAGAGAAGCTATGGCAAAATTTGGGAAATGTATAAGAAGTTCTAAGTGATTTAAACAAGTTTGGGTGAACTAGGAAGTGTTAAAGGTGAACAAGTGTTTTACTAGGGAAGAAAGCATGTATTAAGGTGATTTAGAGTGATACAAGGACTTTGGTATTATCTTGGAAGTTCTAGGAATTCAATGAGTGTTTTTGGGTGAACAAGTGTTTTCTTGGAGAAGTTTGTTTAAGGTTTAGGAATGTTGGTGTACAAGGAAGAAATGTTGTTTAGGTAAGATGTGAAAAAGGAGATTTAGTTAGTAAGAAAAGAAGTTTTGAGAGATGATGTTAAGGTGTAGAGGAAACACCTTGGTATAGTGGTCATTATTGGTGAAACATCACTTGGAAAACTAAGGAGGAAATAACATAAGTGTTAGGAATTTCGGTATGAAATGAGTAAGTGTTTAAGGTGATAGATAATGAGTTTCATGGATGTTGTATGAGGATATAAGTGTACCAAATGATGTTAGAAAATTAGGAGGCCTTAGGAGAAGTTTGGAGTTAAATGGGCAATGGAAAATAAGGGTCTGGAGCAGACCGACCTTGCGACCGAACTTGCCAAGGTCGGTCGAGCCCAGTTTACCTTGCAAGAATTGGTTTCTGGAATGGACCGACCTTGGGGACCGGACTTGCAAGGTCGGTCGGGCTTGTATTTTGTGTACGAATTTAGTTTTTGGAATCGACCGAACATGGGACCGGACTTGGCAAGTTCGGTCGGGCCTGAATTTTCAAAGGGAAGAAACTCTCGGGAATGGACCGAACATGCGACCGAACTTACAAGGTCGGTCGGAGTAGAATTTTTGACGGTAATGTGTTCTGGAATGGACCGACCTTGTGTAAGGTCGGTCGGTAAGGTCGGTCAGACCAAAAACATTGTTTAAGGTTATAGAATGATGTGTAATGATGGGGATTGACTAGTAAAGATGTTATAAGGTTGTTTAAGACATGTTAGGTGAGTTATAATGATAATTTAGTGGGAAAAAAAGATGTATTAAAATGTAGAAGTAAAACAAGTTAAAAAGTGAAGTTATGTAACTAAGTTAACGGGGAAAAGTTATAAGCATTAGACTTTAAACAAACATGTTACCCCGATGTTAATAAAAGTACATGTAATGTTATCAGTTGTTAGAGAATTGCTCGAGGAACATAAGTGGACATGGTAAAGTGGACTCCGGTGACAGGTATAGTTTTCTTGCAACCTGTGTCCTACCGGATTACACCGGCTTGTATGCCAACGTGTTTTTCTGTGTGTGTTTGCCACGTTATAAGATATAAATCATGAAACGAGTTTACAGTCGTTATTGTTGTTGTATGTTTACGTGCCGATACCGGTAACCTCGAATGCGCTTGAAGGGCTAGTTAACCACTATTAGGTAAACGTAGGAGAACGGTATCCAGTGATAACGTTTCCGACCTAAGGAACGTTCTAACCACGGCTATGCGTGAGTTAGTTATGTGATGTTTGTGTGTGAGGTCTGTGTGTGAATGTATGACTCTCCCTTCCCTTGTGTGTCTAACAAGACTTAACCCAATGTTGTGATTGTTTAACTAAGTTCAATGATGAACTTCTGACAAGTGCAAACGGGGAAGTGAGGAGTCCGGTCTGTTCCGGCCACGCGTGTGAGTATGGGGGTCGTTGTCATATCAGGTTCGATCCTCTCCGTATGTTATGGTTGTTTTCCAATTTGGTTTCCAACCTTCCCTTTAGCTTAACCAAGGCTATTACTGACTCACGTCGGGCCACAAGGGCATACTATGTTATGTTTGTTCGGTGTGCTTGGATCACTATATCCGAGACACCTTGTGTTAAGTTATCCGTTCATTTAACGAGACGGTAACGAGTTATGTAACGAGCTTATCATGAGACTGGCAACATTCTCTAGGCTACAAGTGAACTGACTATGTTTGGGCCGGTTCATAAAGGGAACCGTACCCGTTATGTTATGTATGGTTGTTATGATGCAATATCTATTGCGATGTTATTATGTACACGTTGAAACGTGAAAAGTGTTGTTATGTGTTGTTATGTGATGTATGTTATACGTTGTAAATTGTGGAGTATGTGGACCATGGATATGAATCCCAGTTTGTGATAAGAGCCGTTTAAGGATAACCCGATTAATGGGTAGTTGTCGTCTATTAAGGAAGTAGCTCCATTAGAGGAGAAACACTCTAGGGGTAATGAATACCATGAGTGACTTATCAAGTGTGGATATGTCATCTGTTGTTGAGCCCATTGAGGCGGAATGATTCGTGTTGTGTGTTTTTAGTTACATGCATGATTCAAATAAAATCAACAGCATGCTAAGACGACAATTAGTTGTGCATGGCCCGGTAGCATGTGGGCTGCGGGATTACCATACCAGCAAAGGTGCTGAGCCCCTTGGGGGCCACCCTTTCTCTTCTTTTCCTATTTCAGGTACAAAGAGCTGGAAACCGTTTGAGAGTAGGACGGGGTAGTCGTTGTACATGGGTAATCACTTAAGTTGTATATATGCAGTAGGTGTAGTAGGACCGAAATTGTTATCGGCATCAGTTTGTGAATACTCGGTACAGTTGGAAGGTATGTTTTGTTGTTAATGGAAAGGGATAATAATGTGTAGATGCTCGGGAATCTAGTCCATCAGACCGGTACAATGTTTATGTAATAGCCTTGTTGGCCACGTGGGTGGTTAACGGCGTGTAACACCAATGAGTTAAGTAATGTGAAGTAGTATGTTTTCCGCTGCAGGATGTTGTTATGTGGTTGTTGTTGGATGGGGTGTTACACATACAGTAACGGTCTGATGGACTGGTACAACCGAGTACACGATACTAATACAATACTCATTTCATTTCTTTACTATACCGAGTCTACAATATACGGATGCCGACAACATATTCGGTCTTACACCTCATTCAAGAACATAAGTAAATTAAAATCTATCTACACATGTTTAACCACCGACCCCGTCCTACACTCGAACGGTATCGTCTCCGGTGAACCTGCGAATAAAAACGATGCCCCTAGGGGCTCAGCTTAAAGCTGCATATGAAACTCGCATATACCGTGTGCTAACCGCGGTACACCGACTACTTTGGGTCGAGAGCATGGAGTTCATTTTAGTACAAACAACATGCATCTTAGCAATACATTACGTATGTACACTACACAAGGATTCACATTCAACCATGGAATTCTATCCTTAACTAACATAACAAGGTTGTTAGTTGGGTAAATTTACTCTTAGGCCTTGAGGGTTGTACCTCACTATGCCTTGGTTACTTGTTCAATAACTCACCCATACACTAAGGTTACTTAATCTTATTCTCACACATTCACTCGGGTTAGATATTCTTATACTCACCCACACTCTTGGGTTACTAATACTTATCTCACCCACACTCTTGGGTTACTAATACACAAGCTCACGTAGTTCTCGAGACACTTCAGGTCTCCTACGCTCTTCTCGCTTGTTTCTGTTAATACATACTTAAGCCAAAACTCATGGCTTCCGAGCTTAGTTTTACTAGTTCCCGGAACTCTCTCTTAGTTCCTACTACATTCTCATAGGTCCGACTACTCTCGGACTTCTCACATTCCCGTGCACTCCTCTCTCGGAGTTATAATATATTTAGGCATATTCTAGGAGCATCTCTCTCGAGGTTCCTATTAATTATGGAACATTACCTATTCGGGTAAACTTAGTTTCAAGGGTTACCCATACATTTCTTATACTTTTCCTTTCGGTTATTTTCTTACACCGAGTAAAATCCTCATATAGGAGATCGACCATGTATCAAGGGAGTTACATAGTCCCTTAGGTCTCTTTTATCTTTCTTATAAGTTCGCTTCATTAGACTAACTTCAATCCTCTCGATGGAGATTCATTTATCTCTCCACACTTATTTATTTCGTGGATTGTTTCAATATGGATTCCTAACCGTTATCGGGTATTTACTCAACCCGTACATCTCCTCACATTCTAGGGAGTTCATATGTTTGCGTTATCGTTCTACTTTAATCGATAGCTTGCGTGTGTTTGCATATTTCTGTTGTTTATGAGACTACCCGATCTACGGGTTCTAGTCGATTGATACTCACTATGAGTCGGTCTATACACTATGTTAGACCACACCGGCATACAAGTATGTTAGCTCATACAACATACATTGTGGCATGCATAATCAAACAAGTGATTATTTTCATGCTTTAGTCTTGATGAAGCCGGCACACAAACACACGAATCAGAGTAACTCGGTTAGCGTACGGGGCATGAGAAAATCATACCTTTCACCGGGGTTTTTACTTTTACCATGTCATCTCATCACACTCGGTTCACACATGATCCTCTGATAATGTTCCAAACATTATTATTAATACTAAACTCATACGGTACATAATTAAATGCTACTCCCGTACTTACCCCGTTGTCCCGTTATCTCGGTTTTATTCTTGTCAATTTGAGTTCTCACTTCTCAATCACTTCTAACACTTTCTTACACATCCTAGGGCCTTTACATGTCACCAAACAAGGCCTTAACATCTTATAACATCATTAACATTCAAACCCCCATCATTAGAAACCTTTAAAACACTCACGGGGCATTTCTAGGGGTGGTCCGGGACTTGGTCCTTACCTAAAGTCCCGGACCAATTGCAAACTTAACTCTCGGGTGAAAATTACACATGGTCCGGGACCTTGTACTGGAGTATAGTCCCGGATCAAAGCAGGATTTGCACTCTCGGCCCTTATTTAGGTGTGGTCCGGGACTTTGTCCAAGGACCAAGTCCCGGACCCTGCTAAAACCTGCTCCAAACTTGATTTTTCAACCCCTATTCAACCCTTAATCCATACTTAATCTTTCCCTAATCTTTCCACAAGTTTTCCACATGTTTAATCACCTTTAAACATGCTCTAAACCTCTTCAAATCATGGGTTAAACTCTTACTCAAATTCTTACTCAAAACTCACAAATTTCCATTCTCATTTCAACACCTTTGCACACTTGTGCATTTTCTAACTTCCCTTGGCCATTTGCATTTTGTTCTCACTTCATTTGACCATTCCACCTCTTCTAAGATAATGCCCTTCTAGCACCAAAGTTCTTGCCTCACTCTTAAAGCCTTAAATTCTCATTTTTTTTCCAAAACTCCTAAGGCATTTAAATCACCTCTTAATGTAGCACTCAAGTCCATACAATCCTAAACAAATTTTGACAGCACTTGGCTACTTTCTATGCATTCTCACCACATCAAAACAGCTCACAAGTCAGTTCTTCACCCCTGTTTGGTTTATGCATTATCAACTACAACACAACACATTAAATTCCCACCTTGTTCACACATATGTAACAATTTAGTCTCAAGCTATTTTCCCACACTAAACAACATTGGAACATCCTCATTACTCATTCAAATTGTAGTTTCTTAACTACACTAAAACAAGATCATTAATAAACACTAAAATCTGTTTACAAATCAAATAAAACCAACTCAAGGTAAGCTTTTTACCTGTTTGTTTTTCGGTTTTTCTTCTCTTTCCTCTTTCTCTTGTTCCCTCTTTCTCTTCTTGTTTTCACACCACACAAGGAGTCTAGATTGCTAACTACAATCATATTCCATTACACACAACAAGCCAATTTAATTCAAACTTTCCTCACAAAACTAATATTAGGAGCGTTAGCTAGTTTTAGGGCTCTAACTTAGATATTACCTTAGAATGTCCAAAAGAAGAGCTTGGCAATCAAATGATGGAATTTCCAACACCCAAAGGCATGGAGCAATCGGCTGAAATGAGAAAAATTCCAACGTTGGGAAAAATTCCAATTTTGCAAGAACAGGTAGTAATGGACAAAGCTCTTGCTTATTTTTACCTTAAAGCATCGAGGAGTAAAGAGAGTCAAAAGACACTTCAAGCTTCAAAGGCCAAACTCCATGGAGGTGAAGATGGAGGTTCCATAATTTTGAAGTGGAAACGTAGCCCTTGCCGAGAGGAATCTAGCGGTACAATTTTTTGTATGATTTGGTGGAGAAATGAGTAAGTTAAGAGAATTGAAGATGGGGGCTTGCACTTCTTCAAATCGGTAATGAAGGCACAGGGGAAAGAAGAGAATACAGAGAGGAGGAAGTAACGTGGCTGATAAGAAGAGAATAGGTGAGAGAGTCTTTTCTCCTTTTTACTATTCCCTCCTTTCTTTACTTATTACTTTTTCTTTTCTTCTTTTTCTTTTTGCTTTACTAGCTAGCCGTATTGAGAGGGGAGACTTATTTGACTAATAAAAACCGGCCCCCACAAGTACACATGCTGGAGCGTTTTTTCGTTTTTACAGAAAACGCTCGTTATTTACCCGTTGGTACTATTCACTAACCGGGCCCATTTTTCAGTTTCTCGTTTCTCTCTTTTTAATGGTTATTAGCTTCCATTAATACTTAATTATATTTATATAGTCAACTATAATTTTTACGGTCTATTGGACCACTTAAAGTCACGTTTTCGGTTTCTCGAAAAACGTACTTTAAAACTCCGTTACTGTTTTAATCCATTTTTTTATCCGTTTTCTTCGGGAATCATCCCGTACATTATTAGGCCTAACTTAGCCTTAGGAATCATCTCAACCCTATCGCGATCATATATCTCTTAATCATTTAATGCGCGTTTTAGCGTTTTTCGCGTTTTACGCATTTCTCTTTCTTTTGGTTTTATTCTCTGTACCAATATTCCCTAGAAACCATTAGGCCATTAATAATCATATTAGAGTAATTTGATCACCATTTTTTAGATCCAGGGTATTAAAATCTCCCCTTAGGAACTTTGGTCCTCAAAGTTGGTGAATCTAACATGTTACTCTCATGGGCGTACTATGCCAAGGTTATAATACACGTATAACCTTACAGACTTCACAAGTCATTCTCATTTCACACTACACATACTACACACATATCACAACATGTTATAGCAATCGAAAATACTCTTCGTATTCTCTCCATGGAATCGGTCCGAAGAAGAAGGCACATAGCCTCGAATAGACGAGTAATACTGCCGCTATTCCTTAGGTACCGGTCACGTTGGACACTTACGCTCTTGGTCCACGGCCGTTTCATGACAAATGGGACTTACTCTCTCTGGCCCACGGTCCCTTCGGTTCTGATCAAAACGTTTCACATATACATATCCTCAGGCACTCTGGTTGACTCACTCAACACAGGACCTCCTCAGGGTACTCTCCCCGTCCCGCTGCCTTTGGAAAAATCACACCTTGCCACCGCCCCAACCGGTCACTTAGGACCGCCGCACGTACGGTGCAAAGGTTTCAAAACTAATACATGCCCACCGTTCTACGGTCATCAAGACTTAAGGCCACAGCCATCGGCGGGTGATAGCGGTTTCAAAACCAATTTTCATTTCCATCTTCATACTTGAAGAAAATTCTTTTGTAAATTCCATTTGAAAATTCTTTTTAAAACATCACACAACTCCAAGTTCGGTTTATGGTAGTTGCATCTTTTCTTAGCGTGATTACTTGTGACCACTTATAGGGAGCTTCAAGAATCATCCAACCCTGATGTGATCAGCATCAGTGTTGAACTATCCTTCCACCCCAATTTTTGCTCGGTTTCCCTTGATCGCTAGCAGATCAAGTTCCACCTCCCACGTCAGTTTTAAACAAGCAGATAGTCAAACATTTCGTTTTCTATCTTTTACTCTTTCTAGTCATATTCATAAAACAATCCATTTTAACTTATCTCAAATTCCTAGAACTTAGGTCATCCGTCATTATCAATTTTCTTTGCTTACTTTACCTAAGCAACTCATGACCTCATTTTCTCAAATTGTTACTCAATTTAAAACACACAACATACAACTCCAAAGGAAGGAACTCACTCCATCAATCATTCTCAAATAAAATCACCTAGGGAACTCACTCCCTACAAGGTTACACATCGGTTTCATACCAATTCATACTCATTATGTCTCATGTCTAATCTCACTAGACATATACTATAGGGATTCTCATTCCCCAGGAGTCTCTCTACTCCTCTTTTCATACATATTATATACTCGTTACTTGCATCTCTCATGCACAATATTCATAATTACACAATGAATGGGTACATATGTTTATGTAACATAAGTTCCAATCATCAAAATAGTTTCTTTTGTGCTATGCACATAGTAGTTTACGCACCTATAAGTAAAACATACTCTAAGCGGTTTCTTGCCCTACCCCCCTTAAAAGGGGTTACGCCCGCGTAATCGACCATATGTTATCATTGAACATTGGTTCACTAATTCGAGTATCATGAAGTGTTTTAACTTCACTGCGGTTAATTTACTCATTACAGGGTTCGGTTCTAGCCTCTAAGGCTTCAAGGCATTTAAGATAAGCCATTTACTCGCATTTGCCAGGTATTCTTAACCTTTGAATTACGGGCCACTAGCTTCTGCTGCGTGACTTGATAACTAGAGCTTAACTTGCCCTTTTGGTATTCTCAAAGTATTACTTACTCCCTTTAATCCCTTTTTGTCTTGGGAATAAGGGTTTCTCAATCATCGTGTGGTATCTCTTACCGTATGCGAAGTCAATGAGTTGTAGATTTTCTCTCCACTTCTCTGGAAATCTATTTCGTATATCGCTGTATACCTTCGTGATTATTCACTTACTTTTTCTGACTTATTGTCAGTTGAGGTCAAGCTACTACTTAGTATGTAGTGCATCCTCGTTTAATAATGGCTTCTGAATTATGTTTGTTTACTTGTTTCCGTACAAGAATTCTTCATTGATACTACTCTGCATTTACCATGCATCGGTCCTGGGACCTGTGGGTTATGGCCCACGTTCTTTGTGCATCTTTGGACAACGGCCACATGGTTATTTCTCTAGATTCTCGCTCAACAGGCTTCGTTGACATTTCTCAATTCCTAGCTCTCCCACTCGATCATTACCGCACAAGTGCACTACCAAAACACTCAGTCATACAGAGTGCAGAAGCGTAAACCCTTGGCAGTAAATCTCTTGTGTGATAGGAATGAACATGTCTCCTTTATCATTTTTTTTCATATCATTGTCTGGCTATACTCTTACAATGGTCGTTCACTGCGTACCATGTTCTTACTGGTTAAATAACACTTGTTTACATGGCATTCGCTACTACTTTAGCTTCCGCTTATGTACTCCCGACATTTATACTATGGCTTGCCATTCACTTGGCTCAGTAAAATTCGCTACTCTTTTAAATCTCTCTACGCTTCTTGCACATTTCTTACTCTGCAATTCATATTGCACACATACAGTGTTTACTACTCATCCGATTACTCTCTCGGTTTCTTTCCACTACTATCAAAGCCTTTCTACATACTATCTCTGTTCGAATTACTCCTTGGCAATAAACACATGCTCAAGTATCACTACACCGCTCTAGCGGTTTCACACTACATACTTAGGTGGTAGCCTTACTCTGGAGGATTCACGCAATTGCCGTTCCATAGGCCCCACAGTAACGAGGGGTATTCCCACTGTAAGGTAGTGGTTCATTCTCCACCATTCCTCTTATTCCGTTATACATAGGTTTGCAATATTTAAATCTACGTATGGTAGTTGGTTTCCCGGCTTACAAGCCACATTGCCTCAAGCCATGCTCTTTGCGGCTAATTATACAGGTTTCTTCTTCTCCGTATGCCATTAGTGGTTGGAGGTAATACTGGGCTGTTTGATATGGTTGTCTCATCACACTTCCTTATATGGAAGGCCCTTTTTGTATTTTGATACTAATTCATGCCCTCTGGCAAATTTAGGGTATCCCGTGTTATGTGGGATCTCTTCGGGTTCTACCCGAGTGTTCGCTTATACACTTGTGTTCTCACACGATGTTTCATTCAACTACTGTTGACTCCGGCACCTTTCATGGATTGCTCCTGGGTGTTATTGAGTTGCGCCATTACATCTGGCTCGTGCTTATGGGTATGTTCAGTTCCTTACCCCGCCTTACGGTTACATACTTGACTATCCCGTTTAGGGTTGTACGTTTCCCGTCATTGGGTAGGTCATTGGTACTTCTTCCTTACCTTCGTGGTCAGGTTGTCATTCTCTTCAGTGAAGCATACTATGGGAATTTTATCCCGTTTATCGAACATTAATATGTTCATTTTAGGCATTCGTCGTATTGCTTACGCTGGTATTCATTTCAGTTATTATGTATTTCCTGAGACATACCCAATGTATATACTTAATACTCTGTGCTTCCCGCACTTATTAACGTTATATCCTTAGGTTTGTCGTCTTACTGGGTTCTTTCCCTTGATCATTCGAGGTGTCCAACTATTTGGTTTTAACTTGTCTTAAGGTCCGTAGTATGGGGTCGACTACTTCCCGTGTTCCGTACTCTACTTGTATACATACATGGAGTATCTTATTGATACGTTACCACTTACCCGACTAACTCATAACTGGTCTGTCAGGCCTGTAAGCTCCTTCGGAGTGCGGTCGTCCCATGTCTCGTATGTGTACACTTGTAGTGTCGGTCACACGCCTAGGTGAAGTGTTCTGTTGCCAACTCCTCTTATATCATCCTATGATAACTTACCGTGGTTCTCTGGTTTGGTTTTAAAATTTGGGGGTTTTTTTAGAAAATTAGATGTTTTGAAAGAAAATTTTGAGTTTTGAAAATAAAGATCTTCACGGCATTTTAATGTCGGTTGCTTCTTACCAGATCAAGCTTCTCCTGACTGGGTTGCTCTTCAATACAATGGTCAGGCCGCTAGGCCTTTCCAAATTTTCATTTCAAAATTCTTAGGGTTGTCTTGCCATATTGGCTTCTCTCGCCATCTTGGTACTTTGCTAAGTACTAGTCACTTGTTAAAATTCCTCTTGGTAGTCTCGTCTTTACTGCACTTGTCGTGGCAAGTGCGTGGTACAGGCGGTTTTTGGGATAACTCATACCGGTTTCGGTATTGTTCACATATGTGTTCGGTAGCCATGTCGGATTCTCCTTTGATCCTTTAGTTGGATAACTACTCCTTAGCGTTGCTTCTCATTCATCTCGACATAATTGTCATTCATTTAGGTGCTTCTCCACTCTCGGAGTTCCTTAATTACTTAATTCTATATTCTACCTCGTTGCTCGTTCCCACGTCT
Source organism: Limonium bicolor (assembly GCA_023374045.1). NCBI lineage: Eukaryota > Viridiplantae > Streptophyta > Magnoliopsida > Caryophyllales > Plumbaginaceae > Limonium > Limonium bicolor. The sequence goes on along the minus strand of CM041779.1, from coordinate 27,760,328 downwards.
TTACTGTGGTTACCGAGGTCTAACTTGTTTAGGCACTACTTCAGTAGTTCTACTCGGGTACATCCCGTAGATGTGCTTATAGCTGTCTAAGCCATGCCCGTTAGGTATTGCGGCCTCTTCGGGTGTGGCAGGGTGGGTGTACTTACTCTTGACTAGATTCTTAGTCGGTTAATATACCATTGGTGGTATTATTAGCTATGGCGGTCCGTAGACATGTGTCTCGGTTTCGTTACCTCATCTTTTTCGCCTCGTTGCACGGTTGGTGCTTTCCTTCTTGCTGCTGCTTGGCCCGTCGGGTTCTCGCGACTGCTAAGCATGTCGCCCCAAGCTTCCGTAGATTCCGGTCTCTTTAGATTAGGATTTCTCGATCTCCCGCCATTAAGTGCGGTTTTTGTCGTTCCAGCGGGATCCGTCTCCGAGATTTCCGGTTCTCGGGATCTACCGCATGACACATTCTGGTTTATATTGAAATATTTAACAACTGCCAGATCGGGTCTCCCCGTCTCTTTGGCGTTCTTTCCCGGGCTTTTTAATACGGGGGTTGTGGAGGGCGGGTTTGGTATTGTAGGTATCCAAGTCATACTGGAAGTTCCTATCTAGCGCATCTCTCACGCTACCACTCAACCCTTAGCCTTGAGTCTCTAATTCCTAACTCGGTATCTCCTAAGCTCGGTATTTCCAGTCATCAGAGCGATACTTCGCTCTTATACCATTTTTGTAACACCCCAACCGTTAAACACGTCATTACCACTAAAACAGATACGAATTACACTTACTCCCGCAGCGGATCTCTATTACAACGAAGGGTGGAACAACGCCGTTAGCCACCCATATGGCTAACCAGGCCTATCTCACATACAGTAACGGTCTGATGGACTGGTACAACTGAGTACACGATACTAATACAATACTCATTTCATTTCTTTACTATACCGAGTCTACAATATACGGATGCCGACAACATATTCGGTCTTACACCTCATTCAAGTACATAAGTAAATTAAAATCTATCTACCCATGTTTAACCACCGACCCTGCCCTACACTCGAACAATATCGTCTCCGGTGAACCTGCGAATAAAAACGATGCCCCTAGGGGCTCAGCTTAAAGTTGCATATGAAATTCGCGTATACCGCGTGCTAACCGCGGTACGCCGACTACTTTGGGTCGAGAGCATGGAGTTCATTTTAGTACAAACAACATGCATCTTAGCATACATTACATATGTACACTACACAAGGATTCACATTCAACCATGGAATTCTATCCTTAACTAACATAACAAGGTTGTTAGTTGTGTAAATTTACTCTTAGGCCTTGAGGGTTGTACCTCACAATGTCTTGGTTACTTATTCAATAACTCACCCATACACTCAGGTTACTTAATCTTATTCTCACCCATTCACTCGGGTTAGATATTCTTATACTCACCCACACTCTTGGGTTACTAATACTTATCTCACCCACACTCTTGGGTTACAAATACACAAGCTCACATAGTTCTCGAGACACTTCAGGTCTCCTACGCTCTTCTCGTTTGTTTCTCTTAATACATACTTAAGCCAAAACTCATGGCTTCCGAGCTTAGTTTTACTAGTTCCCGGAACTCTCTCTTAGTTCCTACTACATTCTCATAGGTCCGACTACTCTCGGACTTCTCACATTCCCGTGCACTCCTCTCTCGGAGTTATAATATATTTAGGCATATTAGTCTAGGAGCATCTCTCTCGAGGTTCCTATTAATTAGGGAACATTACCTAAATTCAGGTAATCTTAGTTTCAAGGGTTACCCATACATTTCATATACTTTTCCTTTCGGTTATTTTCTTACACCGGGTAAAATCCTCATATAGGAGATCGACCATGTATCAAGGGAGTTACATAGTCCCTTAGGTCTCTTTTATTTTTCTTATAAGTTCACTTCATTAGACTAACTTCAATCCTCTCGATGGAGGTTCATTTATCTCTCCACACTTATTTATTTCGTGGACTGTTTCAATATGGTTTTCTATCCGTTATCGGGTATTTACTCAACCCGTACATCTCTTCACATTCTAGGGAGTTCATATGTTTGCGTTATCGTTCTACTTTAATCGATAGCTTGCGTGTTCGCATATTTCCGTTGTTTATGAGACTACCCGATCTATGGGTTCTAGTCGATCGATACTCACTATGAGTCGGTCTATACACTATGTTAGACCACACCGCCATACAAGTATGTTAGCTCATACAACATACAATGAGACATGCGTAATCAAACAAGTGATTATTTTCATGCTTTAGTCTTGATTAAGCCAGCACACAAACACACAAATCAGAGTAACTCGGTTAGCATACGGGGCATGAGAAAATCATACCTTTCACCGGGGTTTTTACTTTTACCGTGTCATCTCATCACGCTCGGTTCACACACGATCCTCTGATAATGTTCCAAACATTATTATTAATACTAAACTCATACGGTACATAATTAAATGCTACTCCTGTACTTACCCCGTTATCCCGTTATCTCGGTTTTACTCTTGTTAATTTGAGTTCTCACTTCTCAATCACTTCTAACACTTTCTTACACTTCCTAGGGCCTTTACATGTCACCAAACAAGGTCTTAACATCTTATAACATCATTAACATTCAAACCCCCATCATTAGAAACCTTTAAAACACTCACGGGGCCTTTCTGAGGGTGGTCCGGGACTTGGTCCTTACCTAAAGTCCCGGACCAATTGCAAACATAACTCTCGGGTGAAAATTGCACATGGTCCGGGACCTTGTCCTGGAGTATAGTCCTGGACCAAAGCAGGATTTGCACTCTCGGCCCTTATTTAGGTGTGGTCCGGGACTTTGTCCAAGGACCAAGTCCCGGACCCTGCTAAAACCTGCTCCAAACTTGATTTTTCAACCCCTATTCAACCCTTAATCCATACTTAATCTTTTCCTAATCTTTCCACAAGTTTTCCACATGTTTAATCACCTTTAAACATGCTCTAAACCTCTTCAAATCATGGGTTAAACTCTTACTCAAATTCTTACTCAAAACTCACAAATTTCCATTCTCATTTCAACACCTTTGCACACTTGTGCATTTTCTAACTTCCCTTGGCCATTTGCATTTTGTTCTCACTTCATTTGACCATTCCACCTCTTCTAAGATAATGCCCTTCTAGTACCAAAGTTCTTGCCTCACTCTTAAAGCCTTAAATTCTCATTTTTTTTTCCAAAACTCCTAAGGCATTTAAATCACCTCTTAATGTAGCACTCAAGTCCATAGAATCCTAAACAAATTTTGACAGCACTTGGCTACTTTCTATGCATTCTCACCACATCAAAACAGCTCACAAGTCAGTTATTCACCCCTGTTTGATTTATGCATTATCAACTACAACACAACACATTAAATTCCCACCTTGTTCACACATATGTAACAATTTAGTCTCAAGCTATTTTCCCACACTAAACAACATTGGAACATCCTCATTACTCATTCAAATTGTAGTTTCTTAATGCAGACTATATATTGTGAGTGGGTAGAACTGGTGTAATTAATACAATTGAGAAATAAATTAATACTCAAAATATCCGTCGGGCTGCAAATAAAACCCGGTCGCAGTAGTATAGTAAGACAAAGCGGCCGGGGTCAAACCGTGGGACTTATAGCGAAATAAAGTAGTACCTAAGCTTTTCACAAAGGGGGGAATTAATTGACTTGTTTTTAAGAAAATAAACAACAGATTAAATTAACTGAGTGGAAGAATATATTAAACGGGACTCCGGGTTCAGGTTTGTATAATCTGATTGATTATGCTATCTCTACCGGTTTATTATAATAGTTTGGCAAAGTTCTTGTTATTATCTTGAGGACTAAATCATAGACTCATAAGAACTCGTTTACCAGAAAATGCTCGGTCTAATCCAGGTTCAAGCAGAACATATGTAAACGGCGGTTAAGTGCGAGGAATTATATTTGCATCTAAAATACTAACTTATTAAATCATAATAAGCTTTCTCCAGATTTACGGCTTAATTAACCTGTCTATTTATCACCGATCTGATCAAAATAGACTTAGAAAAGCATTTTAATAAATTCATGAGATTTATTAAAAAGGTGAGAGAAAAACTTTAATCGTAACAAACTGTATTTATTTTAACCGGTAGAAATATAGATTACATAATTAAACAGACTATAAATTAACCTTTGCCCGGAGTAAATCCTCTTAGCCCAACGTCATTAAAAGACAGAATAAGAAGTAAAAGAAATCATCTGGGAAAGATAATTAATTCAGCTCCACTATCTTGACTGCTAATATTTGGGCAAGGTTGGACAGAACAACGGTATGGAAATGGAATGTTTTTATGGAATGAAGAGTTGTATGGATTTTATGTGGATAATATGTGGATGAGATGTATGATTTTGGAGAGTTTTATGGTATTTTTATGGAAGGAAAATGGCATAAGTTTGGGGTGGAATGAGATATCATTTAATGGAGGTGGAGGTGTATTTATATATAGGGTAAATGGGGTGGTAAGGCGGTGGTAATTGCGTGTGAAGAGATAAGGATTTTATCTCTTCACACGGCTCCTTTCTTGCTGTCAAAATAGCAGTGTCCGGACCATGGTCCGGACCAGCTGGTTCGGACATGTCGACGCTGCGCGGAGCGCGCGTCCGAACCAGTACGTCCGGACGGTGGTTCGGACGAAAATTGTTTTGCCTCTAAAATCTTCGTTTGAGCTCGATTTGATCCCCGTTTTCGCCTACGCGTTCGTCTCTTCGTGTAATTTGCTCCTAGCTTGGTTTTCCTCATGTTTAACCAATAAATTTGTGAGATAATCAATAAAACATAAACTAGAGGAAAACTAACCAAAGTGGAGAAATGAGCAAGAAAAGTGCTAATATAATATATGAAATACACCTATAAAACATGCTCATTTGGACACTTATCACACCCCCACACTTATCTTTTTGCTTGTCCTCAAGCAAAACCATGTACCCAAGTAAGTAGGGAATGCTCAATACTAACAAATATTATTATGAAGGGTAGGATAAAGAGGTGAACAATTCACGATCTTTAAACTTTTTGAGGAGTGTGAAAAATCAACTGCTGGTGGCATAGGTGTGCTCATGGTAAAAATAAAATATAGAGTTTCGGGGTATGATCCAAGGTACTTCAATGCTTCTTTGTTTAGGTGACTCTGAGAACTTTTACCATGGCCAACTTCTCTCAATGTAACACCCCAACTCAATCCAAATGTGGTCTCGTCGCAACTTAACAGTATATATATACACATGTCACACAGGAATTCTGTTTTTAAGAACACTCAACTCTCTTCGTTGGTTCCAATGGTGTCTCGCAAGTCCCTTCTTTATTTTGTGTATTTTTTTACAGAGAAGCACCCCTTAGCAATCCCTAAGAGAGAAGACAGAAAGAACCCCTGAGCAATAAAAATCCAACCATTTGCAGATTATTTGGTCACACCGCATAAAAATGCTCCTCAAAAGTGATCAAATGAAAATTTTTAAATTTGTACCATTTATCCCACAATTCATAATATTATTTATTCATAAAGAGAACAACCTATATTAGCAGGGTCCATAATTTTAATTTTTGAACACATGCAAGACAAGCAGAGAGATTTAAACATTTTAAGCACAAAAATGCCCCGAAAAAGGGCTCTCCCCCACACTTAAGCTGAAGCAATGCCCTCATTGTGTAGATGGAATTAAATTAGTAGGGCACAGCAAAAAGGGAAAGAGTGTACTCCCCAAATTTCGTAGAGTGTGTAGAGCTCCCCCACACTTGAGTGCAGCTGTGGAATGTCATGAAATGTACCTGTAAAGAATATTCTACACAGCCAGAAGTACTCAAGTAAAACCTGCATTTTATTATAAAAATAAAAGTGAAATATAATACAAAAAGAAAACAACATTAAATTAAAGGAAAGACAATAGATAGATAGTGGGTTGCCTCCCACCAAGCTGCCCGGGTTTAACGTCTCTAGCTAGACGCCTGTTCGTAATTATGCATGTGAACTTTCTTCGGGAGAGATGTCGTCTTTGACAGTGCCGTTTTCGACATTTGGTGTAAATGTGTCATGCTGTTCCTGGACAAGATAAATTGTAAATAAGTCAGTTGAAATATCAGAAGGAGAATTATACCTTTTAAGACGTGCCCCATTGACTTTGAAAGTTTCGCCCTGTTTGTTTTGGAGTTCAAAGGCACCGTACGGGGTCACACTAACAATCTGGAAAGGACCAGCCCAATGAGATTTGAGCTTCCCAGGGAGGAGCCTTAATCTTGAGTTATATAAGAGAACCAAATCACCAACTTCGAAGTCCCTCTTCAGGATCATCCTGTCATGGAACTTCTTGGTGCGCTCCTTATAAATCGTAGCATTTTGGTAAGCCTGATCTCTCAGCTCTTCTAACTCAGAGAGTTGGAATCTCCTTTTCTCCCCGCAGTAGTCAGGTCAAAGTTCAAGGCCTTGATCGCCCAATATGCCTTATGTTCCAGCTCTACAGGTAGGTGGCATGATTTCCCATAGACAAGCTTAAAAGGAGACATCCCGATGGGAGTCTTGAATGCGGTGCGGTAAGCCCAAAGCGCATCATCTAACTTCAATGCCCAATCCTTTTGTGATGAGTTAACCGTTTTCTGGAGAATCCATTTTAACTCACGGTTTGAAACTTCTGCTTGGCCGTTTGTCTGGGGGTGATAGGGTAGAGCTACCTTGTGACGTACCCCGTATTTACCCATAAGCGCTTCAAATGAACGGTTGCAGAAGTGGGATCCTCCACTGATAATAATTCTTGGCACGCCAAAACGGGTAAAGATGTGCTTCTTAAGGAATCTGGTTACGGTCTTTGAATCAGCATGATGACAGGGTATGGCTTCTACCCATTTTGACACGTAATCCACTGCCACTAAATATATTGATGGCCTTGTGAGGAAGGGAACGGTCCCATAAAATCAATGCCCCAACAATCGAAGAGTTCCACTTCTAGTATTCCCTGTTGTGGCATTTCATGTCTCCTAGATGTGTTACCCATTCTCTGACAATTATCACATTGGGCGCAGAATTGGTAAACATCCTTGTGAAGAGTTGGCCAATAAAATCCTGAGGCCAGGATCTTAGCAGCGGTCCTTGTGGGTCCATGGTGACCTCCGGCTTCCCGTGAGTGACAAAAATGTATGACGCTGTGAATCTCATCTTCAGGGAGACACCGGCGAATCAACCCATCTGCACAGACTCGGAACAAATATGGATCTTCCCAGAAATAATGCTTTGAATCAGAAAGAAATTTCTTCTTCTGGGAGTAAGATAGATCATATGGTATTGTTCCAGAGACTAGATAATTGGCCAGGTCCGCATACCATGGCTCTTTTACCTTGGTGATTGAAAAGACAGTCTCATCGGGGAAGAATTCGTTAATAGGCACACTATCTGTAGGAGTTACCAACCGGGAGAGATGGTCAGCGACGACATTTAATTTTCCGCTCTTGTCTTTGACTTCGATGTCAAACTCTTGCAGTAGAAGAATCCAGCGCAACAAGCGAGGCTTGGCTTCCTGTTTTGCAAATAGGTATTTGAGAGCAGAATGGTCTGTGTGTACTATGACTTTGCTTCCCCATAAGTATGACCTGAACTTGTCAAGGGAGAACACTATAGCCAGAAGCTCTTTTTCGGTGGTAGTATAGTTCTTCTGGGCATCGTTTAGTGTTCTGCTGGCATAAGCAATCACTCTTAGAATCTTCTCTTTTTTCTGGCATAGAGCTGCGCCCACTGCATAGTCACTTGCATCACACATGATCTCAAACGGGAGAGACCAGTCGGGTGATATGACAACAGGTGCAGATGCCAGTTTTTGTGTTATGGTTTTGAAAGCAGCTGAACACTTATCATCAAAATGAAACGGGGCATCTTTCTGTAGCAGGTCGGTCAACGGTTTAGTGATTTTTGAGAAGTCTTGTATAAACCGCCGATAGAATCCTGCATGCCCGAGAAATGCTCGAATGTCTTTAACAGAAGTTGGTGCTGGTAATTTCTCTATAACTTCCACCTTGGCCTTATCCACCTCTATTCCTTCAGCCGATATCTTATGTCCAAGGACAATCCCGTCCTTGACCATAAAGTGACATTTTTCCCAGTTTAAAACGAGATTTGTATCCTCACACCGTCCTAGGATCAAATCAAGTTGTGCCAAGCATTTATCAAAACTAGAGCCATAGACAGAGAAGTCATCCATGAATACCTCTATGCTCTGTTCGATGAAATCAGCGAATATAGCTTGCATGCATCGCTGGAAGGTAGCAGGGGCATTGCATAGTCCGAAGGGCATTCGTCTGTACGCAAAGGTGCCGTATGGACAAGTGAAAGTGGTCTTGTCCTGGTCCTCTGGTGCGATTGGTATTTGGAAGTACCCTGAGAACCCATCTAAAAAGCAGTAGTACTCTTGCCCTGCTAGTCTCTCTAACATCTGATCGATGAAGGGGAGAGGGAAGTGATCTTTCCTGGTCGCCAAGTTTAAGCGCCTGTAGTCGATACACATGCGCCATCCAGTAATTTTTCTTTGAGGGATAGCTCTCCCTTATCATTTACAACAGCCTCGATGCCCCCCTTCTTCGGGACAACTTGAACAGGACTAACCCATGGACTGTCAGAGATAGGATAAATGATGTTTGCGTCTAGGAGTTTCAGAACCTCCTTTTTAACTACCTCCTTTAGGTTAGGGTTTAGCCGACGTTGGGGTTGCCTGATAGACTTGTAGTTTTCCTCCATATAGATGTGGTGCGTGCAATAGGAGGGGTCAATTCCTTTTATATCAGCAATAGTCCACCCGATCGCTGTTCTGTGTTTCTTCAATACCTCGAGTAGCCTTGTTTCCTCCCCGGAATTCAGAGAAGAGGAAATAATGACAGGCAAATGGTCATTTTCAGCTAAGAAGGCATACTTGAGTTTAGAAGGCAGCTCCTTAAACTCGAGCTCTGGTGGCTGTTCTATTGATGGAATTGATTTTTGAGGTTTTCTGTCAAGTCTTTCGATTGGTGGCCGGTAGGCTTGAAACCTGCTTTTCCTTTTTCTACGTACGCCAGCATGGCGTTAACTTCCGGATCCTCCACCTTTTCTTTTAGAGAAGTAACTAATACTTGCTCTAGCGGTTCAGTTTCAGCCTTCAGGACGGAAGACAATGAATACATGTCCTCATCTGTAGAAGAATCACCTTCCTTCCTCATCATCTGTTAATCCCACTGTCTTAGCATGAGGAGAAAAGTTAGAGTTTTTCTTCATCATTTTCTGCATGTCGAATTCGATCGTTTCATCCTCATATCTCAAAGTGATCTTCCCATCGTGGACATCAATTATGGCTTTGGCAGTACTTAGAAATGGTCGACCTAGAATCAGGGGGACCTCAACATCGTCGTCCATTTCTAGAATGACGAAGTCAGCTGGAAAGATAAAGCGAGACACTCCAACTACCAGATCTCGGACTATTCCCATGGGCTTGATCTCTGATCTGTCAGCTAGTTGGAGTTTGAAAGGAACCGGTTGCATTTCTCCTCCTTTTACTTTCAAGAAGGTGGCGTAGGGCATGATATTAATACTGGCTCCCAGGTCGCATAAACCGCTTCCACAGTCCACTCCACCTATAAAACACGGGATTACGGGATTTCCCGGATCTGTTTGTTTGGGAGGGAGTGCTCGAAGAAGAGCAGCAGAGCATTCCTCCGTGAGGTGTACTGTTTCTTTTCCGGTTTCTTCTTTTTCTTTGTTAAGAGATCCTTGAGAAATTTTGCGTAGTTAGGCATCTCTTGCAAAGCATCGATTAGAGGTATGTCGAGAGTCAGTTTCTTGAAAATGCTCAAGAATTTGGAAAACTGCTCATCTAGGTGTTTCTTTTTCATTCTGTTGGGAAATGGGAGTTCATTTTTTAGGAGATGAAGATGGAATGTCGATGGTTATTTGAGATGGAGATGGAGTAGCAGGAATAGGAACTTGGATTTTTGAGGGAGGTGAGGCTGGATTGGTTGTTTCTTCATCATTTTTGTAGGCCTCTTCATGATTTTCTTTTTCTTTTCCTTTTCTGGTGGCAAGTTCCCTTCCACTCCTTAAGGAGACTGCACTCAAGTTTGTTGATTGGAATGTGCCATCGTCTATAAGGATTGAATTTGCTTGCTCTTTTGGATTGGGATTAGTCTGTGAAGGAAAATGACCAGGTGGTCTTTGTTGGGTTAGTAACTGTTGAATCTGAGATTGCAAGGCTTTTTGGTCTTTGCGCAGGGCTGCGACCTCCTCTTGCGTGTCTCGGGACTTACCCATCATTGCTTTAAACATCTCTTGCATTTGAGACATTTCGGACTCAGGATTCGAAGGAGGTTGAGTTGGTCGACTCGAAGAAGCTTCATTGCCATAAGGCTGTTGTTGATATTGCCTTTGGCCTCCTTGGAAATTGGACTGAGGTCTGTAATTTTGAGATGGTTGTAGTGTATGTGGGTTTTGGATATTGTCGGTGTTTGAGTAGCGAAGGTTGGATTGCATGTTACGTTGCCAAGGTTGTCTGTACCCTGAATTGTTGGTGAGATAGTTTGCCTCCTCTGCTGCTTTTAATTCTTGTAGTTGGGGGCATTGTTCGTAGTCATGAGGCCCACCACATTGCGTACAAGAATTAGTAGGAGATGATTGGGACAGAGGTGCATAGCCTGGAGGGATTGTAGATGATCGGGAAATCATCGACTTAGCTTGCTGGGGGTAGGAATTCATAGCCATCTGCTCAACCACTTTCTGCAGAGTACTTACTTTTGTTGCCTGCTGAGCATTGCTCTCCATGAGTTGCTCATGGCTTTTCATCAGCAGGTCAAACTTGTTATCACTTTCCCCAACATGGTATAAACCTGGAGTACCGCTCCTTGATCCACCGGAGGCCCAGTCTCTGATTTCTTCACAGAGAGACTCCATGCTATTCAGAAATTGTGCTCCTGGCTTTTTCAGAATATCGGCCCCTAAGGAGGATAATACCATTGTTCTGCATGGACCGATCAAGCCTTTGTAGAACAATTGTGATACTTGTTCTTTCGTCAGACCATGGTGAGGACAAGTAAGTAGTAGTCCTTTGAAACGGTCCCAAGTTTCACAAATATTCTCCGACCCAGGTTGCTTGAAATTATAGATTTCAGCAATCATCTCCAACGTTCGGCTCGGGGGCAGGAATTTGTCGTAGAACTTGGTGGCCATGTCATCCCAAGTACCAATGGTACTTGGTGTCAGGCTATGATACCACTTGCTCGCACTTCCCGTCAGGCTGTGAGGGAATAATGACAGTCTTGCGTACTGGAGTACTGCGTCGGTCGCAGTTAAACTGTTGGCATGCTGCAAGAACTTAGTAACATGTAACAGGGCTTCGTCTGGACTGGAACCATCAAACATGCCCAACTCCTTTACACATCGGATTTGATGATATGGCTTCAGCTTCTGCCACTCATCGTATTCGGATGGGCTAAGGTGAGGAAGGATGATAGCAGGCTGTTGTCCTTGATTAGACGGCCTGTTAATGTTTCGAACTGTCGCTGGTGTAGATGCCATGTCAGATTCCGGGTCAGATTCTATCACTGTGGTGGTAATGTTTTGTTGAGTTCGTCTCTGCCTTAGAGTGCGCAGAAAGGTTCTCTCGATTCTGGATTGTAACCAACCGTGTGATTATTAATATTTTCTGGGGGGCTGTGTGACCTGGTAAAAGGCATTCACCACTCAAAACAGAGAAAAAAACTCGTTATGTGTTAGAATAAATAAAAATGTTAGGAATTAGTTGACAGAAATTATAAGTTAGTAGTTAGGACATGGAAATTATAATAATAGAGACAGAAATTAAATGACAGAAATTATAAGTTAGTAGTTAGAGACAATGGAAATTAAAAGTTAGTATACTGGAAATTTAAAGTTAGTAGGACATGGAATTTGAAGGACAATGGAAATTAAATGTTAAGGACAATGGAAATTAAATGAAAAATAAAGAAGTCAGTAATTAGATGTCAGAAGTCAGATGTCCGTAGTCAGATGTCCAAAGTCAGGTGTCCAATTAATAGTAACAGATTATTATAATATAACAGGTGAATTATCCGGGGCTTAGGGACTAGAATAAATCAAGTCCCCGGCAACGGCGCCATTTTGCAGACTATATATTGTGAGTGGTTAGAACTGGTGTAATTAATACAATTGAGAAAGAAATTAATACTCAAAATATCCGTCGGGCTGCAAATAAAACCCGGTCGCAGTAGTATAGTAAGACAGAAGCGGCCGGGGTCAAACCGTGGGACTTATAGCGAAATAAAGTAGTACCTAAGCTTGTCACAAAGGGGGGAATTAATTGACTTGTTTTTGAGAAAATAAACAACAGATTAAATTAACTGAGTGGAAGAATATATTAAACGGGACTCCGGGTTCAGGTTTGTATAATCTGATTAATTATGCTATCTCTACCGGTTTATTATAATAGTTGGCAAAGTTCCTGTTATTATCTTGAGGACTAAATCATAGACTCATAAGAACTCGTTTACCAGAAAATGCTCGGTCTAATCCAGGTTCGAGCAGAACATATGTAACGGCGGTAAGTGCGAGGATTATATTTGCATCTGAAATACTAACTTATTAATCATAATAAGCTTTCTCCAGATTTACGGCTTAATTAACCTGTCTATTTATCACCGATCTGATCAAAATAGACTTAGAAAAGCATTTTAATAAATTCATGAGATTTATTAAAGGTGAGAGAAAAACTTTAATCGTAACAAACTGTATTTATTTTAACCGGTAGAAATATAGATTACATAATTAAACAGACTATAAATTAACCTTTGCCCGGAGTAAATCCTCTTAGCCCAACGTCATTAAAAGACAGAATAAGAAGTAAAAGAAATCATCTGGGAAAGATAATTCAGCTCCACTATCTTGACTGCTAATATTTGGGCAGAGGTTGGACAGAACAACGGTATGGAAATGGAATGTTTTTATGGATGAAGAGTTGTATGGATTTTATGTGGATATATGTGGATGAGATGTATGATTTTGGAGAGTTTTATGGTATTTTTATGGAAGGAAAATGGCATAAGTTTGGGGTGGAATGAGATATGATTTAATGGAGGTTTGGAGGTGTATTTATAGAGAATATAGGGTAAATGGGGTGGTAAGGCGGTGGTATTTGCGTGTGAAGAGATAAGGATTTATCTCTTCACACGGCTCCTTTCTTGCTGTCAAAATAGCAGTGTCCGGACCATGGTCCGGACCAGCTGGTCGGACATGTCGACGCTGCGCGAGCGCGCGTCCGAACCAGTACGTCCGGACGGTGGTTCGGACGAAATTGTTTTGCCTCTAAAATCTTCGTTTGAGAGCCCGATTTGATCCCCGTTTTCGCCTACGCGTTCGTCTCTTCGTGTACTTTGCTCCTAGCTTGGTTTTCCTCATGTTTAACCAATAAATTTGTGAGATAATCAATAAAACATAAACTAGAGGAAAACTAACCAAAGTGGAGAAATGAGCAAGAAAAGTGCTAATATAATATATGAAATACACCTATAAAACATGCTCATTTGGACACTTATCATATACTCGAGCTTCGTGTAATCCCAATTTAACCCCTCCAAGAAACGTTGAACCTTTGGATTCTCATCCGGTACCACATGCGGAGCAAATCTATCAACTCCACAACTTAGCATGATAGTTTTAACATCATCTGTAAATTCCTGATATTTCGTACCTTACATGCTCCGGATAAAACTTTTCCTCATCGCATCCGTCAACATACTCCATCCAAAACCCGGATTTCCCTGAGTCTCTCCTCCTCCGCAGTCCACCACAGATCAGCCTCTCCTTTAAAATAAAATACAGCCCCACTTACCTTCTTTTCTTCGGGCAATCAATGATATCAAATATTTTGTCAAACTCTCTGATCCATTCTTCCAGAATCACCGGATCCTCTTCTCCCGAATAAGTACATGGTTTCATAGCTGCTATCCTCCGGAGAAATCCTTGGGTATTTCAGCTCTAGCCTCATGTTGCTCCAAAATTCTTCCCATGCTCAGTGTCAACTCCCTCAATTCATCCATCTGTCCTCTCCCCTCTCCATTACTCTGTCCTCTCCCCTCTCCATTATTCTACACACAGATATGTTAGTTGCAATATAAATAGTTAACTATAATCAATCAAGCACACAACACAAATATCACAACAAATCACATTTTCAGAACCATATGGTTCTGCCTAGGCTCCTAAACCTAAGCCTGGGTCACCTTTCTTCCTAGACAAACCCGAATTTTTCCCCCAGCAAACCTATAGCTCTGATACCACTCTGTAATGCCCCGGTTTACCACCACCATTTTACTTAGCCATTTTTTATTCTTTAAGACATGCCATAACTGTAGCAACATCATAAACATTAGCTTGTATTATACATGCATTAGTTTACAAAAGGTCCCCTAATACTACCACCGGGGGTTACCGCCACACTTACTAAAGGCTAGTAAGTGTAAGGCTATATACCACCACCACCACTACGTCAGCTTATCTTACATTGCTACTTTACTACCAAAAGAGTGACACAACCAACCCGTCACTTTACACCTTACTACCAAAAGACCCCTTTCCAGCCAACCACTAAGTTAGCTCCTACTCTTATTTTACACCAAAAGTAAAGGGTATCAAAAGGCTAATACATAACTAGTATCTAACAAGGAACCACTTCCATATACTCGTACACAGTGGAAACATCATGATGATAGACTGACTGCTGCCATTCTCCGGGTGCCTAAAACCTTGTATCTTCTTGTTCCACTCCTCAAATACTATCTCGGTGACCCTAGGCTGAAGACATCTACGATAGGTGACAAACATGAAAATATAGAAGGTATCGGTGGACTCATCCTCAGTGCAGAGAAGGTGACCATCCCAGTTACCCTGAACTCACAGAATTCATATACACAAGAAAATACAAACTAATAAAATCAGTAAAAATTGAGTAACACTACCACACCCCGTAAAAACCTATTTTCTCTTTAAAAACCTTGTTGCCAGTAAATATTAACAATTATAGGCCATAACAAATCAGAAGAGATCACACACATTTACCTGTACCAAGAATTATCAAGAGATAATTAATATCATATACAAGATATTTTCAAATGAAGTCCACCACCACCACCACCCACCCTATGTCCTTAAGTGTGCACCCCCCCTATTGAAAACTTCTGCCCAATAGGAGTAGATCATAGTGGCAGCTCCAATTCATTAGTAGGAGCTTATTTGTTGCCGGAACATCGGCTTGGCCTAAAGGCTCTCACAAGAGGCATAGCCTTAGGATAACCATGTTATCAACATCACACAATACTTTCCACCACCACCACATGAGGTTATCCTTAAACACATGTACAAACCATGAGTAATATATCATAAACCAGCTTAAACACAAGCAACACAAGTAGTAATTCACACATCAAGCTCACCCACTTGTAAAATCACCTTAATAACATCATATCAGTACCATTTAAGCGTTTCTAAATCAGATAATCAAACAATTCCAAGAAACCACCTTAGAAAGCTTAAAAACTCATTTTTGACCAAAAAATCACTTTTTACCAACTTAAATATCTTCCCAAAGGAGTCTCGGCCTACAATTTTAACCATGTTCCTAACTCAACAACACAAGTATCTCCACAAAATTGCAGCTCAAGATCAATTCGGATACTCATCGAACCATTCAGAAGGCTTAAAGCACATTTTCTCATTTTTAGCTTCCTTACCATGTCTAACCGACTTAAATATCTCCATTCGACTTTATTTTTCGACCATAACCATATATTCACTATTAAAGACTACCCTAAAAATATTAGCTCAAACCCATGTCGGAAACCTATCTAAACAATTCCTAAAGCTTAAAGCTCATTTTTCCCCATTTTCAAAGTTCCTTAGAGTTTTCCTACTTCTAAAAACTTGTGAGATTTGATAACAGGAGGAAGCGTGCTGCCACTTTGCCGCTGCCATTAGCAGGCCTCGTGAGCCTTACCAGTACCTACAAGATTGACAAAGCATCTGGCGGTTCCTACACCTTGTAGGGCCAGCCATGGAATCCTTGCAGCTGGTTGCCATGGCCATGCCTTCCAATTGTGGCTTCCCTTTGGACACAAAAGGCAAAGCGATGGAGTGATTTCCTCACCTTCTCTGCCTCCAGAACTGTGTTCCTCCACAACAATGATGCCGTGGTTCAGCTCCTTAAAACTTGCTTTACCGCCACACTGGGTCTGACCCTAACATTGTCCTAAATGGAGGTGGCGTAGGCCCGCTTCTTGGGCATGGTTTTGGGTCGCATTTCTGCGGTGGAATATCTCCTGTTGCCCCTGGTATCCTGTACTGCGAGTGTACGGTCACTCACGGATATAATGTTTTTGGCAGATGAGATTGTTTCACTTCTGATGCAATCTGTCCGAGAAATAGTGGGCTCTTCAGGTTCCAGGGTTAGGGAGACAGAGTGTAAGATAGGAGCAGATTGAGAAGTACCCAGACGTCTCTGGCTTCAGCCATGACCAGGATCAAGATTGCAGCTTCACTGGGGGCGACTCTGCTTTGGTTATCGGGTGGGTCTGGTTTGGTTCAGTGTGTGATAAAAGAAACACTGCCTTCTTGGTTCATATCAGCTCATAAATCTGAATGGGAAGGAGGTCCATGGGAGGAACTGTTTCAGTGTTTGCTGGTTATGCTCTTGCGTACTTTGCAATGCTGTGTGTGGCTTTCGCTTGGGGCTTGAGCTGTCGTCTGTATCATCATCCAAACGACGGCATAAGGTCCTTGGGGTCCATATGGAGTTTCTTGCAAGTTCTTTGGAGGGAAGATATCCTGGGCTGTGATCAAGCGATCTGGAATGCTTATGTCTCAGGGCTGTTGGCTTGATGGTTTGTTGCACTCCGAATGGGTTTTGGAGAGTGATGTTGAGGTGCTGAAGAGGGTTAGCAGAGGACTCAAGGCGAGCAATGAGGAGGATCTCGCTCTTGCTCTGCTTGCGGCTGGCGGCATAGATTCATGGGTGCGGCGGCTGAGCTGATCATAGAATATAGTCTTAAGTGACATTTCCCCATCCCTCTCCTTGGCAAGCCAGAAGTGCATTGTGAACGTTGATATAGTCTTAAGCTGTTTTCTTTCTCTGTATTTTGAACCATCATTCTTGTTTTTATAAGGAAATTTTGATTATAGGGGGAAGAGATTTTATTTTTGGTTTGTGCGAAGTAGTAAGATAAATGGAAAACTTCCCTACTCACACCTGTCAAAAACCTTCTCTTCGTCGAGTAGAGTTCCTTCTTCACCACCAAATTCTGAGCAGATCGAGCAGAGTGGTAGAGTAGCCAATTGTCCATTATTCTGGATTATCTCTAGAGTAGGTTCAACAACTGTCGAACTGAGTTCTCCCTTTCCTTACCATGGTCAATCATTACATCTGATTTTGTTCCGATTTTTTACATTCGAACTAAAGGAGTCCTTTTGTTGCTGTAATTGTACTACCTAGGATGATCTTGTGATAGTCTTGGTGGCTCCTAGTTGGGTACCTAGGGCGTTTGGCTTTTGCTTGCTTCTTTGTCACCAACTCGTTCTATTTTATTTGATATTACTTTCATAAATAATTGAGATATGTCAGGTTTTGAATAATTCACTATATGTCGTTATATTACATATATGTTTTTGAAGTTTAAAGATTAGTATAATAGTGGCATATGATGAATTATTTAAAAACTCAGTGACTGAAATTTTCCTAAATAGTTCATCTATTCCAGCACTTGTCTAGCAAGAGTTATATTCAACTTCGACAAACACATGGAAAACATGGAGATGGAGTTCAGGGCCGGAGAAAGAAAGGGTTTTATAAATTGTATATGAATGCTCTAGCTTATCTAATACCTACACAGGGTAACTTACTATTTTATTAAATTATTGTTGCAAACATGATTAATTTTTATCAACTTTGAACCTAGTTTTTTTATTACTCAAACATATGACACTTTTTTAGGGAGTAACATTTAAGTATCTAAAATTTTATAATAAATTAAGTGTATTCTAACTTTTATACAACACCATTCAAACTTTGCTTCTAGTTGGAGTTGATTAATATGAATTATTATTTGAAGTTAGATAATAAAATAGACATAACAACATAAAAATACAAAAGAGCCAAAAAAAAAATTAGAAATGTGGCAGGACGGGATAGGGAGTAAGAGATAAATAAGTTAAAAAAACATTAGAAAACAAAAATATGATTAATTGTAAAGAAGTATTCATAATTTATTTGGTTACTTTATTTGTATCTATTATCAATTTATTGTATATTTATATCTTACTAATAAATTTTATATAATTTTATCTGTCTATATAACTATTAGAATATTTTAATTATCTTACAGAACCTTTTATGAAAAACCTCGTCCCCATAAACGTAATTTCCATGCATGCTAATGAGATCATGGTATAGAAGAGAAGATATACGAGACATGAGAAAGTAACTAAAAGAAGACTCACCATCTTTATCCATTTTCTAAGAAAATAAAGGAGGTAGCACAAACGAGTGGCGGAAGTTAGAACCAAAAATAATTTTGAAATTAATTAATATTGATGGTAAGCTTTCAAGTTTTTTTTTAATAATAGTGACTCATTTAATAATAAGTGAGTGGAAAATTTAGGTTTGATTGTTACATCCCCCACTCCAAACATCTACTTGATTTACGAACTAAAACTTCCTTAGCTAAAAACCCGGTGGGAAAACCCTAAATAGGAAAAAGAGTAAAGCTGTAACAAAATACTTTTCTTCATTAATAGTTCAATAAACTACTCCATCAAAGATAGTATAAATCATCTTTCAAATTGTTGGCTTCTATAAACTGCGCAGTTGGGATTGGAAGCTTGGATCACCAGCTACTTGTCCAACACCATATGTCAACTTTGGTGCGAAGTAAAATTCTATCGACAAAAAATTCTTCCCGCCGAAAGATAAGATTATTCCTCACAGCTCACACACTCCACATGCTATAGTAGAATGTAGATCTTCAAACCTTCTTTCATGTGCCCCGTGGTCACCATCATCCAATCATGATATGTATATCATGACCTTTTATTTAAACGCGAAGTGTACCTGCCACAATGATGGTACAAAACTCCATACTTCACCTTGTGTGTGGCCTCACCGAATTCGTGTAAAGATGACACGCTCGTTTACTCATGGTTTTCCACTCGGGATGCTCTCACGAATTTTCATTCAAAGATTTGTTCACATGTTTAAATGAAAGATTTAAAGACGAAAAACCTAAACTCTGATTGCCCCCAGTATTGATTTAGGGTCTTTTGACAAACCTTTTGAATGATTATTACTTGTGGAGTTGTGGTGATTTTGGATTACTCATGAAAACTTCAACAATTATGTTTGAGGAGTTGCTTTGGGTAATTCGTGATGACAATTTTGGCTGGTGTGGCCTGGAATCACTTTGTGGTTTTTTTGGAGGTTTCGGAAATGAGCTATAGTGTTTGGGTAGATCACGTTCATCCTTTTAGGAACATTAAACAAATCGTTGTGTTCCATTGCCGGGAAATGAAATGTCATCTTAAAAGAGATTTGAAATTTTCGGGCTTGAAAAAGTCGTTTGCTTGTGAAGAAGATGATTTGTAAAACCATTGCTTCCTGTTAGTGATTTGAAAATAGTTATTCTTTGAAAACTTATTAGTGATGCATTTAAAAGATGATTGTTATGGCAGGTTATGCAATAGAATGCATGTGAATCCTAGATTCTCTATTGAATTTGAATGCTACCGAACTGTCTGACGTGGCGTGCTAAAACTCGAGCTTCCAACCGTCGGGATGTCATTGAAATGACCACGATATTCTTCTTCCATCTTCTTATCCACAACAAATGGAGCTGATAAAATCTGAGTAGGCTCTTGAAATGTGTAGACTGTGGACGAGGCACTTGGGCCGAAATCTCTCTTAAACTCAAATGTAAGGTGCATGAGCCGAAATGGTTTCATGAATATGGATAGGCGCTCGGGCCTGGACATTTTTGAATTGGTAGTGAGGCACTTGGGCCAAAGTTTTTTGTTTTGAGAAGGTGGCACTTGGGCCTAAAAGGAAAGTCTGAATTAGAAATGCTACTAAACTAGAATGAGACACTTGGGCCAGAAAATTCTTGGACTGTGAATAGGCGCTTGGGCCTGGAATGCTGACTCTATTGGCGCTTGGGCTTGAGTGATTTCATGTGAATTGGCACTTGGGCCGAAATGAGTTGTGAATGTGACACTTGGGCTGGAAATGTTTGGGCTAGAAATGAGGCACATGGGTCGGAATGGTTTCTAAACACCCTGAATACCTTTAGTCTAGAAGTGAGGCACACATCCTGAAATCTGAAATATGAAAGGGCTACTAGGCTATTGAATTTACTTTTGAGTCTTTGAGTTATTTCATATGGATTCTCTTTTGTCGTGGGCCTGAACCTAATGGATAACTTAGAAACAATAAAGCCCGAAATTCGGGTTACACTAAATTGGGTGTAAGGAGAGCTCCTAGGCCTGATAGTGGTCGATCATGCAAGCAAACAAGGTTTACACGTAAGTTCAACATGCCCTCACCACACGACTGTTTGTAATGGGTATGGATCGATCCGAAGAGGTGCTTGGGGCTCGGGCCCAGGTCACCGTAAAATGGATAGGTCTTGCATGCTATTCTCTTTGGGCTTCACTACTTTTCTTTTTTTTTTCACGTACCGTGAGGTGTGCATCTACAGTCGGGTCTTTGATTGACCAAACGTTAGGCTCGGTAAAGATATTTCCAGAGAAAGGCTTGGGCCGAAGCCCAGGTATTAAGGGGATGTGGTTACACGACATCCTCCTATTTTCCCCCACTTATTCACATCACCAAGAAAGGTGTGAGTCTTTGACAAGGGCTGCCTAGTGGGGTCCTGGGTGAAATCGGTTTGTGTGGATTCTCACTCTTGCATGATGCAAAATTATGAAAAATAAAAGTGCGCATGAAGGTAAATCAAAAAATATACAAAAAACCATAAATAACAATTTCAAGTTAAGCCCTTTTATCTTAAAATTAAACAATTTAAAATTAAGATTAAATTCCCAAAAAGAGTCGCTAGTTTGTGAGCCCGGGTTTTTGAGCCTTATCCTATGTTGATTAGGATATGTTTTGGCTCTAGGCCCGCTTATAACCTAAGTTTAATGACTAAGTCATAACACTATAATTATTAAAACCTAAGCTAGCTTACTGGAACCTATTACGAGTCACCACCTAATTTAAACCTACGGTAAACTAGGAAAGGTTAGAGATCGGGTTCGGGGGCTTGGTATATAACTTTTCCGGGTTCAAATTACTTTCACTACCCTTATTAATTATGTCATTTGTGATTTATTACAAAGCCAATTTAAACCTAAGTGCGCTGGTTTCTATATTTTTACATTTTTTAACATTTTTTTGTCAGGAACTAGGGTTTTAGGGGCCGAATTAGGTAAAATTTTAATGTGTCCATGGCTATGGACATAATGTCCGTATCCTCAGACCCTAATTGAACTAGATGTAATATCCGATTCTTAAACTGTGATTAGGCCTTACTTAACTGTAAACCTTAGGAAACCCTAATTTCTAAAGAAGGAGAAGGTTATAATTAGTTGGAAGTGCTTGGTGAACATTAGAAACCCTAGTTCCCGGAATATCACCCGGTAAACCTTAGTTTCACAGGATTCCTGAAATTCCTGAAAATTACTAAATTCCTCAGGAACTGAGAGTGGTTATCAACCTTAGGAAGAGTGTTAGATACTTTTAAGAGTTTTTGAGGTGAGAAACAATCATATCTTTCTTCTTTTAATATAAGACAATCTAGTTACATTTTCAGTATTTAGTGGTTCTGGGCAAACGAGGCTTCGAAAGAGTTCAGAAGTGACCCGAGGAAATTCCTGAAACTTGATAACCCATACTAGTATGAACATACCTACCCATATAGTCTTAATACCCATGAAAAGATCAAGCCAAACATGGCCTAAGGTGGTGGCCGAAAATATCATAAGAAAGGAGGAGAAAATATCTCGGTTACTATTCACAACCTCCTTACTATTCATAACCTCCTTACTATTTGCTAATGATTACCAAGGAAACTTGCTCCATCCTTATCCATTCAAGTTCGGTTATATATCAATGGTTAGGATTAGTTTTGGACACTTGGCACAAATCAATGGTTAAGGAGAATTCTAGAATTAATAATTATAAGTTAAAGGATAAGGATGAAATTTAGTATAAAGGGGGGGGGGGGGGGTGAGGTCGGCCATGGTAGAGGAGCAAGGTGGCCATTCTTCTTCATCTACCCTGTTTCTCCAAAGCTAGGAAACACCATTGGATCTTAGGCAACAAACACTCTTCCATTAGAAATACGAGTTTAATGTGGGTAATTGAGCTAAAATCAAGGAAAAAAGCATGTTCAAGGAGTGTAAACCAAACTCCAAGGTGGTCAACATTGTTGGTGGATATTTTGAGTTCAAGAAACTATAATCAAGGTAGAAGAACACCAAAATGGCTAGGAGAGGACAGGTAACATCTATGCACATCACTTTCACCTTTAAAGCTTATTTTCTTTCTTAAGTCATTCTATTTGGTTACCTACGAATCCCATCTCCTATTTTCTTAAAGTTTTTACAGTAAACTAGGGATGAATATTGAGAGAATACCTTAGAAAATCAAGTCGAAATAAGGTTGGGAAGTAGGAAAACTCTAAGGAACTTTGAAAATGGGGAAAAATGAGCTTTAAGCTTTAGGAATTGTTTTAGATAGGTTTCCGACATGGGTTTGAGCTAATATTTTTTAGGGTAGTCTTTAATAGTGAATATATGGTTATGGTCGAAAAATAAAGTCGAATGGGATATTTAAGTCGGTTAGACATGGTAAGGAAGCTAAAAATGAGAAAATGTGCTTTAAGCCTTTCTGAATGGTTCGATGAGTATCCGAATTGATCTTGAGCTGCAATTTTGTGGAGATACTTGTGTTGTTGAGTTAGGAACATGGTTAAAATTGTAGGCCGAGACTCCTTTGGGAAGATATTTAAGTTGGTAAAAAGTGATTTTGGTCAAAAATGAGTTTTTTAAGCTTTCTAAGGTGGTTTCTTGGAATTTGTTTGATTATCTGATTTAGAAACGCTTAAATGGTACTGATATGATGTTATTAAGGTGATTTTACAAGTGGGTGAGCTTGATGTGTGAATTACTACTTGTGTTGCTTGTGTTTAAGCTGGTTTATGATATATTACTCATGGTTGTACATGTGTTTAAGGATAACCTCATGTGGTGGTGGTGGAAAGTATTGTGTGATGTTGATAACATGGTTATCCTAAGGCTATGCCTCTTGTGAGAGCCTTTAAGGCCAAGCCGATGTTCCGGCAACAATATAAGCTCCTACTAATGAATTGGAGCTGCCACTATGATCTACTCCTATTGGGCAGAAGTTTTCAATAGGGGGTGTGCACACTTAAGGACATAGGGTGGGTGGTGGTGGTGGTGGACTTCATTTGAAAATATCTTGTATATGATATTAATTATCTCTTGATAATTCTTGGTACAGGTAAATGGTGTGTGATCTCTTCTGATTTGTTATGGCCTATAATTGTTAATATTTACTGGCAACAAGGTTTTTAAAGAGAAAATAGGTTTTTACGGGGGTGTGGTAGTGTTACTCAATTTTTACTGATTTTATTAGTTTGTATTTTCTTGTGTATATGAATTCTGTGAGTTCAGGGTAACTGGGATGGTCACCTTCTCTGCACTGAGGATGAGTCCACCGATACCTTATATATTTTCATGTTTGTCACCTATCGTAGATGTCTTCAGCCTAGGGTCACCGAGATAGTATTTGAGGAGTGGAACAAGAAGATACAAGGTTTTAGGCACCCGGAGAATGGCAGCAGTCAGTCTATCATCATGATGTTTCCACTGTGTACGAGTATATGGAAGTGGTTCCTTGTTAGATACTAGTTATGTATTAGCCTTTTGATCCCCTTACTTTTGGTGTAAAATAAGAGTAGGAGCTAACTTAGTGGTTGGCTGGAAAGGGGTCTTTTGGTAGTAAGGTGTAAAGTGACGGGTTGGTTGTGTCACTCTTTTGGTAGTAAAGTAGCAATGTAAGATAAGCTGACGTAGTGGTGGTGGTGGTATATAGCCTTACACTTACTAGCCTTTAGTAAGTGTGGCGGTAACCCCCGGTGGTAGTATTAGGGGACCTTTTGTAAACTAATGCATGTATAATACAAGCTAATGTTTATGATGTTGCTACAGTTATGGCATGTCTTAAAGAATAAAAAATGGCTAAGTAAAATGGTGGTGGTAAACCGGGGCATTACAGAGTGGTATCAGAGCTATAGGTTTGCTGGGGGGAAAAATTCGGGTTGTCTAGGAAGAAAGGTGACCCAGGCTTAGTTTAGGAGCCTAGGCAGAACCATATGGTTCTGAAAATGTGATTTGTTGTGATATTTGTGTTGTGTGCTTGATTGATTATAGTTAACTATTTATATTGCAACTAACATATCTGTGTGTAGAATAATGGAGAGGGGAGAGGACAGAGTAATGGAGAGGGGAGAGGACAGATGGATGAATTGAGGGAGTTGACACTGAGCATGGGAAGAATTTTGGAGCAACATGAGGCTAGAGCTGAAATACCCAAGGATTTCTCCCGGAGGATAGCAGCTATGAAACCATGTACTTATTCGGGAGAAGAGGATCCGGTGATTCTGGAAGAATGGATCAGAGAGTTTGACAAAATATTTATATCATTGATTCCCCGAAGAAAAGAAGGTAAGTGGGGCTGTATTTTATTTTAAAGGAGAGGCTGATCTGTGGTGGACTGCGGAGGAGGAGAGACTCAAGGGAAATCCGGGTTTTGGATGGAGTATGTTGACGGATGCGATGAGGAAAAGATTTTATCCGGAGCATGTAAGGTTACGAAAATATCAGGAATTTACAGATGATGTTAAAATATCATGCTAAGTTTGTGGAGCTTGATAGATTTGCTCCGCATGTGGTACCGGATGAGACGCCAAGGTTCAACGTTTCTTGGAGGGGTTAAATTGGGATTTACACGAAGCTCTGAGTATATGATAAGTGTCCAAATGAGCATGTTTTTATAGGTGTATTTCATATATTATATTAGCACTTTTCTTGCTCATTTCTCCACTTTGGTTAGTTTTCCTCTAGTTATGTTTTATTGATTATCTCACAAATGTATTGGTTAAACATGAGGAAAACCAAGCTAGGAGCAAAGTACACGAAGAGACGAACGCGTAGGCGAAAACGGGGATCAAATCGGAGCTCAAACGAAGATTTTAGAGGCAAAACAATTTTCGTCCGAACCACCGTCCGGACGTACTGGTTCGGACGCGCGCTCCGCGCAGCGTGGACATGTCCGAACCAGCTGGTCCGGACCATGGTCCGGACACTGCTATTTTGACAGCAAGAAAGGAGCCGTGTGAAGAGATAAAATCCTTATCTCTTCACACGCAAATACCACCGCCTTACCACCCCATTTACCCTATATTTCTCTATAAATACACCTCCAAACCTCCATTAAATCATATCTCATTCCACCCCAAACTTATGCCATTTTCTTCCATAAAAATACCATAAAACTCTCCAAAATCATACATCTCATCCACATATTATCCACATAAAATCCATACAACTCTTCATTCCATAAAAACATTCCATTTCCATACCGTTGTTCTGTCCAACCTCTGCCCAAATATTAGCAGTCAAGATAGTGGAGCTGAATTAATTATCTTTCCCAGATGATTTCTTTTACTTCTTATTCTGTCTTTTTAATGACGTTGGGCTAAGAGGATTTACTCCGGGCAAAGGTTAATTTATAGTCTGTTTAATTATGTAATCTATATTTCTACCGGTTAAAATAAATACAGTTTGTTACGATTAAAGTTTTTCTCTCACCTTTTAATAAATCTCATGAATTTATTAAAATGCTTTCTAAGTCTATTTTGATCAGATCGGTGATAAATAGACAGGTTAATTAGCCGTAAATCTGGAGAAAGCTTATTATGATTTAATAAGTTAGTATTTTCAGATGCAAATATAATTCCTCGCACTTAACCGCCGTTTACATATGTTCTGCTCGAACCTGGATTAGACCGAGCATTTTCTAGTAAACGAGTTCTTATGAGTCTATGATTTAGTCCTTAAGATAATAACAGGAACTTTGCCAAACTATTATAATAAACCGGTAGAGATAGCATAATTAATCAGATTATACAAACCTGAACCCGGAGTCCCGTTTAATATATTCTTCCACTCAGTTAATTTAATCTGTTGTTTATTTCTCAAAAACAAGTCAATTAATTCCCCCCTTTATGACAAGCTTAGGTACTACTTTATTTCGCTATAAGTCCCACGGTTTGACCCCGGCCGCTTCTGTCTTACTATACTACTGCGACCGGATTTTATTTGCAGCCCGACGGATATTTTGAGTATTAATTTCTTTCTCAATTGTATTAATTACACCAGTTCTAACCACTCACAATATATAGTCTGCAAAATGGCGCCGTTGCCGGGGATTGATTTATTCTAGTCCCTAAGCCCCGGATAATTCACCTGTTATATTATAATAATCTGTTACTATTAATTGGACACCTGACATTGGACACCTGACTTCGGACATCTGACTTCTGACATCTAATTACTGACTTCTTAATATTATTGTCATTTAATTTCCATTGTCCTTAACATTTAATTTCCATTGTCCTTAACATGTAAATTCCATTGTCCTTAACATTTAAATTTCCAGTATACTAACTTTTAATTTCCATTGTCTCTAACTACTAACTTATATTTCTGTCATTTAATTTCTGTCATTTTAATTTCCATTGTCTCTAACTACTAACTTATAATTTCTGTCAACTAATTCCTAACATTTTTATTTATTCTAACACATATCCAGTTTCTTTTCTCTGTTTGAGTGGTGAATGCCTTTTACCAGGTCACACAGCTACCCAGAAAATATTAAAAATCACACGGTGGTTACATTCCAGAGATCGAGAGAGAACCTTTCTGCGCACCCTAAGGCAGAGACGAACTCAACAAAACATTACCACCACAGTGATAGAATCTAACCCGGAAGCTGACATGGCATCTACACCAGCGACAGTTCGAAATATCAACAGGCCGTCTAATCAAGGACAACAGCCTGCTATCATCCTTCCTCACCTTAGCCCATCCGAATACGATGAGTGGCAGAAGCTGAAGCCATATCATCAAATCCGATGTGTAAAGGAGTTGGGCATGTTTGATGGTTCCAGTCCAGACGAAGCCCTGTTACATGTTACTAAGTTCTTGCAGCATGCCAACAGTTTAACTGCGACCGACGCTTTACTCCAGTACGCAAGACTGTCATTATTCCCTCACAGCCTGACAGGAAGTGCGAGCAAGTGGTATCATAGCCTGACACCAAGTACCATTGGTACTTGGGATGACATGGCCACCAAGTTCTACGACAAATTCCTGCCCCCGAGCCGAACGTTGGAGATGATTGCTGAAATCTATAATTTCAAGCAACCTGGGTCGGAGAATATTTGTGAAACTTGGGACCGTTTCAAAGGACTACTACTTACTTGTCCTCACCATGGTCTGACGAAAGAACAAGTATCACAATTGTTCTACAAAGGCTTGATCGGTCCATGCAGAACAATGGTATTATCCTCCTTAGGGGGCGATATTCTGAAAAAGCCAGGAGCACAATTTCTGAATAGCATGGAGTCTCTCTGTGAAGAAATCAGAGACTGGGCCTCCGGTGGATCAAGGAGCGGTACTCCTCCATGTTTATACCATGTTGGGGAAAGTGATAACAAGTTTGACCTGCTGATGAAAAGCCATGAGCAACTCATGGAGAGCAATGCTCAGCAGGCAACCAAAGTAAGTACTCTGCAGAAAGTGGTTGAGCAGATGGCTATGAATTCCTACCCCCAGCAAGCTAAGTCGATGATTTCCCGATCATCTACAATCTCCAAGCTATGCACCTCTGTCCCAATCATCTCCTACTAATTCTTGTACGCAATGTGGTGGGCCTCATGACTACGAACAATACCCCCAACTACAAGAATTAAAAGCAGCAGAGGAGGCAAACTATCTCACCAACAATTCAGGGTACAGACTACCTTGGCAATGTAACATGCAATCAACCTTCGCTACTCAAACACCGACAATATCCAAAACCCACATACACTACAACCATCTCAAAATTACAGACCTCAGTCCAATTCCAAGGAGGCCAAAGGCAATATCAACAACAGCCTTATGGCAATGAAGCTTCTTCGAGTCGACCAACTCAACCTCCTTCGAATCCTGAGTCCGAAATGTCTCAAATGTAAGAGATGTTTAAAGCAATGATGGGTAAGTCCCGAGACACGCAAGAGGAGGTCGCAGCCCTGCGCAAAGACCAAAAAGCCTTGCAATCTCAGATTCAACAGTTACTAACCCAACAAAGACCACCTGGTCATTTTCCTTCACAGACTAATCCCAATCCAAAAGAGCAAGCAAATTCAATCCTTATAGACGATGGCACATTCCAATCAACAAACTTGAGTGCAGTCTCCTTAAGGAGTGGAAGGGAACTTGCCACCAGAAAAGGAAAAGAAAAAGAAAATCATGAAGAGGCCTACAAAAATGATGAAGAAACAACCAATCCAGCCTCACCTCCCTCAAAAATCCAAGTTCCTATTCCTGCTACTCCATCTCCATCTCAAATAACCATCGACATTCCATCTTCATCTCCTAAAAACAATGAACTCCCATTTCCCCAACAGAATGAAAAAGAAACACCTAGATGAGCAGTTTCCAAATTCTTGAGCATTTTCAAGAAACTGACTCTCGACATACCTCTAATCGATGCTTTGCAAGAGATGCCTAACTACGCAAAATTTCTCAAGGATCTCTTAACAAAGAAAAAGAAGAAACGGGGAAAAGAAACAGTACACCTCACGGAGGAATGCTCTCTGCTGCTCTTCTTCGAGCACTCCCTCCAAACAAACAGATCGGGAAATCCCGTAATCCCATGTTTTATAGGTGGAGTGGACTGTGGAAGCGGTTTATGCGACCTGGGAGCCAGTATTAATATCATACCCTACGCCACCTTCTTGAAAGTAAAAGGAGGAGAATGCAACCGGTTCCTTTCAAACTCCAACTAGCTGACAGATCAGAGATCAAGCCCATGGAATAGTCCGAGATCTGGTAGTTGGAGTGTCTCGCTTTATCTTTCCAGCTGACTTCGTCATTCTAGAAATGGACGACGATGTTGAGGTCCCCCTGATTCTAGGTCGACCATTTCTAAGTACTGCCAAAGCCATAATTGATGTCCACGATGGGAAGATCACTTTGAGATATGAGGATGAAACGATCGAATTCGACATGCAGAAAATGATGAAGAAAAACTCTAACTTTTCTCCTCATGCTAAGACAGTGGGATTAACAGATGATGATGAGGAGGAAGGTGATACTTCTACAGATGAGGACATGTATTCATTGTCTTCCGTCCTGAAGGCTGAAACTGAACCGCTAGAGCAAGTATTAGTTACTTCTCTAAAAGAAAAGGTGGAGGATCCGGAAGTTAACGCCATGCTGGCGTACGTAGAAAAAGGAAAAGCAGGTTATCAAGCCTACCGGCCACCATCGAAAGACTTGACAGAAAACCTCAAAATCAATTCCATCAATAGAACAGCCACCAGAGCTCGAGTTTAAGGAGCTGCCTTCTAAACTCAAGTATGCCTTCTTAGCTGAAAATGACCATTTGCCTGTCATTATTTCCTCTTCTCTGAGTTCCGGGGAGGAAACAAGGCTACTCGAGGTATTGAAGAAACACAGAACAGCGATCGGGTGGACTATTGCTGATATAAAAGGAATTGACCCCTCCTATTGCACGCACCACATCTATATGGAGGAAAAACTACAAGTCTATCAGGCAACCCCAACGTCGGCTAAACCCTAACCTAAAGGAGGTAGTTAAAAAGGAGGTTCTGAAACTCCTAGACGCAAACATCATTTATCCTATCTCTGACAGTCCATGGGTTAGTCTGTTCAAGTTGTCCCGAAGAAGGGGGGCATCGAGGCTGTTGTAAATGATAAGGGAGAAGCTATCCCTCAAAGAAAAATTACTGGATGGCGCATGTGTATCGACTACAGGCGCTTAAACTTGGCGACCAGGAAAGATCACTTCCCTCTCCCCTTCATCGATCAGATGTTAGAGAGACTAGCAGGGCAAGAGTACTACTGCTTTTTAGATGGGTTCTCAGGGTACTTCCAAATACTAATCGCACCAGAGGACCAGGACAAGACCACTTTCACTTGTCCATACGGCACCTTTGCGTACAGACGAATGCCCTTCGGACTATGCAATGCCCCTCTACCTTCCAGCGATGCATGCAAGCTATATTCGCTGATTTCATCGAACAGAGCATAGAGGTATTCATGGATGACTTCTCTGTCTATGGCTCTAGTTTTGATAAATGCTTGGCACAACTTGATTTGATCCTAGGACGGTGTGAGGATACAAATCTCGTTTTAAACTGGGAAAAAATGTCACTTTATGGTCAAGGACGGGATTGTCCTTGGACATAAGATATCGGCTGAAGGAATAGAGGTGGATAAGGCCAAGTGGAAGTTATAGAGAAATTACCAGCACCAACTTCTGTTAAAGACATTCGAGCATTTCTCGGGCATGCAGGATTCTATCGGCGGTTTATACAAGACTTCTCAAAAATCACTAAACCGTTGACCGACCTGCTACAGAAAGATGCCCCGTTTCATTTTGATGATAAGTGTTCAGCTGCTTTCAAAACCATAACACAAAACTGGCATCTGCACCTGTTGTCATATCACCCGACTGGTCTCTCCCGTTTGAGATCATGTGTGATGCAAGTGACTATGCAGTGGGTGCAACTCTATGCCAGAAAAAAGAGAAGATTCTAAGAGTGATTGCTTATGCCAGCAGAACACTAAACGATGCCCAGAAGAACTATACTACCACCGAAAAAGAGCTTCTGGCTATAGTGTTCTCCCTTGACAAGTTCAGGTCATACTTATGGGGAAGCAAAGTCATAGTACCACAGACCATTCTGCTCTCAAATACCTACTTGCAAAACAGGAAGCCAAGCCTCGCTTGTTGCGCTGGATTCTTCTACTGCAAGAGTTTGACATCGAAGTCAAAGACAAGAGCGGAAAATTAAATGTCGTCGCTGACCATCTCTCCCGGTTGGTAACTCCTACAGATAGTGTGCCTATTAACGAATTCTTCCCCGATGAGACTGTCTTTTCAATCACCAAGGTAAAAGAGCCATGGTATGCGGACCTGGCCAATTATCTAGTCTCTGGAACAATACCATATGATCTATCTTACTCCAGAAGAAGAAATTTCTTTCTGATTCAAAGCATTATTTCTGGGAAGATCCATATTTGTTCCGAGTCTGTGCAGATGGATTGATTTGCCGGTGTCTCCCTGAAGATGAGATTCACAGCGTCATACATTTTTGTCACTCACGGGAAGCCGGAGGTCACCATGGACCCACAAGGACCGCTGCTAAGATCCTGGCCTCAGGATTTTATTGGCCAACTCTTCACAAGGATGTTTACCAATTCTGCACCCAATGTGATAATTGTCAGAGAATGGGTAACACATTTAGGGACATGAAATGCCACAACAGGGAATACTAGAAGAGGAACTCTTCGATGTTGGGGCATTGATTTTATGGGACCGTTCCCTTCCTCACAAGACCATCAATATATTTTAGTGGCAGTGGATTACGTGTCAAAATGGGTAGAAGCCATACCCTGTCATCATGCTGATTCAAAGACTGTAACCAGATTCCTTAAGAAGCACATCTTTACCCGTTTTGGCGTGCCAAGAATTATTATCAGTGACGGAGGATCCACTTCTGCAAAGTTCATTTGAAGCGCTTATGGGTAAATACGGGGTACGTCACAAGGTAGCTCTACCCTATCACCCCAGACAAACGGCCACCAAGCAGAGTTTCAAACCGTGAGTTAAAATGGATTCTCTATCTAGAAAACGGTTAACTCATCACGAAAGGATTGGGCATTGAAGTTAGATGATGCGCTTTGGGCTTACCGCACCGCATTTAAGACTCCCATCGGGATGTCTCCTTTTAAGCTTGTCTATGGGAAATCATGCCACCTACCTGTAGAGCTGGAACATAAGGCATATTGGGCGATCAAGGCCTTGAACTTTGACCTGACTACTGCGGGGAAGAAAAAGAGATTCCAACTCTCTGAGTTAGAAGAGCTGAGAGATCAAGCTTACCAAAATGCTACGATTTATAAGGAGCGCACCAAGAAGTTCCATGACAGGATGATCCTGAAGAGGGACTTCGAAGTTGGTGATTTGGTTCTCTTATATAACTCAAGATTAAGGCTCCTCCCTGGGAAGCTCAAATCTCATGGGCTGGTCCTTTCCAGATTGTTAGTGTGACCCCGTACGGTGCCTTTGAACTCCAAAACAAACAGGGCGAAACTTTCAAAGTCAATGGGGCACGTCTTAAAAGGTATAATTCTCCTTCTGATATTTCAACTGACTTATTTACAATTTATCTTGTCCAGGAACAGCATGACACATTTACACCAAATGTCGAAAACGGCACTGTCAAAGACGACACATCTCCCGAAGAAAGTTCACATGCATAATACGAACAAGCGTCTAGCTAGAGACTTAAACCCGGGCAGCTTGGTGGGAGGCAACCCACTATCTATCTATTGTCTTTCCTTTAATTTAATGTTGTTTTCTTTTTGTATTATATTTCACTTTTATTTGTTATAATAAAATGCAGGTTTTACTTGAGTACTTCTGGCTGTGTAGAATATTCTTTACAGGTAACATTTCATGACATTCCACAGCTGCACTCAAGTGTGGGGGAGCTCTACACACTCTACGAAATTTGGAGAGTACACTCTTTCCCTTTTTGCTGTATGCCTACTAATTTAATTCCATCACTACACAAGAGGGCATGCTTCAGCTTAAGTGTGGGGGAGAGCCCTTTTTCGGGGCATTTTGTGTTTAAATTTTAAAATCTCTCTGCTTGTCTTGCATGTGTTCAAAAATTAAAATTATGGACCCTGCTAATATAGGTTGTTCTCTTATGAATAAATATATTATGAATTGTGGGATAAATGGTACAAATTTAAAAATTTTCATTTGATCACTTTTGAGGAGCATTTTTATGCGGTGTGACCAAATAATCTGCAAATGGTTGGATTTTATTGCTCAGGGGTTCTTTCTGTCTTCTCTCTTAGGGATTGCTAAGGGGTACTTCTCTGTAAAAAAATATACACAAATAAAGAAGGGACTTGCGAGACACCATGGAACCAACGAAGAGAGTTGAGTGTTCTTAAAAACAAAGGGTGATGCCTACATTTTATCTTCTCATCCTTATGCAAAAGTGAAACAAATGCATAAATCTATTTTTCTTTTGTTTTCTCCTCAATGCCCATTCTTGAGAGAAGTTGGCCATGGTAAAAGTTCTCAGAGTTACCTAAACAAAGAAGCATTGAAGTACCTTGGATCATACCCCGAAACTCTATATTTTATTTTTACCCTGAGCACACCTATGCCACCAGCAGTTGATTTTTCACACTCCTCAAAAAGTTTAAAGATCGTGAATTGTTAACCTCTTTATCCTACCCTTCATAATAATATTTGTTAGTATTGAGCATTCCCTACTTACTTGGGTACATGGTTTTGCTTGAGGACAAGCAAAAAGATAAGTGTGGGGGTGTGATAAGTGTCCAAATGAGCATGTTTTATAGGTGTATTTCATATATTATTAGCACTTTTCTTGCATTTCTCCACTTTGGTTAGTTTCCTCTAGTTTATGTTTTATTGATTATCTCACAAATGTATTGGTTAAACATGAGGAAAACCAAGCTAGGAGCAAAGTACACGAAGAGACAAACGCGTAGGCGAAAACGGGGATCAATCGGAGCTCAAACGAAGATTTTAGAGGCAAAACAATTTTCGTCCGAACCACCGTCCGGACGTACTGGTTCGGACGCGCGCTCCGCGCAGCGTCGACATGTCCGAACCAGCTGGTCCGGACCATGGTCCGGACACTGCTATTTTGACAGCAAGAAAGGAGCCGTGTGAAGAGATAAAATCCTTATCTCTTCACACGCAAATACCACCGCCTTACCACCCCATTTACCCTATATTTCTCTATAAATACACCTCCAAACCTCCATTAAATCATATCTCATTCCACCCCAAACTTATGCCATTTTCCTTCCATAAAAATACCATAAAACTCTCCAAAATCATACATCTCTTCCACATATTATCCACATAAAATCCATACAACTCTTCATTCCATAAAAACATTCCATTTCCATACTGTTGTTCTGTCCAACCTCTGCCCAAATATTAGCAGTCAAGATAGTGGAGCTGAATTAATTATCTTTCCCAGATGATTTCTTTTACTTCTTATTCTGTCTTTTTAATGACGTTGGGCTAAGAGGATTTACTCCGGGCAAAGGTTAATTTATAGTCTGTTTAATTATGTAATCTATATTTCTACCGGTTAAAATAAATACAGTTTGTTACGATTAAAGTTTTTCTCTCACCTTTTTAATAAATCTCATGAATTTACTAAAATGCTTTTCTAAGTCTATTTTGATCAGATCGGTGATAAATAGACAGGTTAATTAAGCCGTAAATCTGGAGAAAGCTTATTATGATTTAATAAGTTAGTATTTTCAGATGCAAATATAATTCCTCGCACTTAACCGCCGTTTACATATGTTCTGCTCGAACCTGGATTAGACCGAGCATTTTCTGGTAAACGAGTTCTTATGAGTCTATGATTTAGTCCTCAAGATAATAACAGGAACTTTGCCAAACTATTATAATAAACCGGTAGAGATAGCATAATTAATCAGATTATACAAACCTGAACCCGGAGTCCCGTTTAATATATTCTTCCACTCAGTTAATTTAATCTGTTGTTTATTTTCTCAAAAACAAGTCAATTAATTCCCCCCTTTGTGACAAGCTTAGGTACTACTTTATTTCGCTATAAGTCCCACGGTTTGACCCCGGCCGTTTCTCTTTACTACTACTACGACCGGGTTTTATTTGCAGCCCGACGGATATTTTGAGTATTAATTTCTTTCTCAATTGTATTAATTACACCAGTTCTAACCACTCACAATATATAGTCTGCAGTATAATACCTATAAGTACTTTACAAGAGGCATATGATAAAGCTGCTAATCTTTATAGAGTACAACAGAGGAGGAAGGAAGTACAAACGGGGCGGAAAAGGAGAATGGAGTCACGTAAGGCTGAGAGTTTTGATAAGAGGACTAAAATAGAATTTAGACCAAGTGGGGGAGCCAGACCCAACTATTCGGGACGGCGATTCAATGATAAAGGAACTAGATACTTTTATTGCAAGATATGTGGAAGGAATCATCCGAGTGAAGATTGTGAAGGAAGGCTGGTGAAGTGTTTTAATTGTGGGAAGCTAGGCCATAGGGCCTATGAGTGTAGGGTAAGAAGGATGGAAGGAGGTACTGATCAAGTAGCCAGACCTGCTACAACTGGGAATTTCAACAACCAGAACAATCGTGACAACCAAGGCGGAGTACAGCAGAATAATCAAAGTGAACAGAGGAATAATTATGGTGGTCCGAGAGGTAACATGAGTGGACAAGGGAATAATCAGGGGAAGCCAATACAATATGGAAGTGGAAGTACTTAGGGAGGAGGCTATAAGAATCAGGGATATATCAACATAATCAGCAAGACAGAGGCTGAATCTTAACAGGAAGGGGGCATCATTACAGGTACTTTTCTAGTTCATGGAACTAGTGCTAAAGTATTGTTTGACTCTGGTGCAACCTGTTCTTTTATATCCTCTAAGTTCTTGAAGAAAGTTGGAGTAGTCCCCGATATAGAAGTTGAAATTTCTGTTTCTACACCTACGAGAAGAGTGGTAGGATGTACTAGAAAGATGGAAGGAGTAAAAAAAACCATCGAGGGTAGAGAATTTGAGATGGATATGATAGAGTTTGATTTGAAAGATTTTGATATAATCTTGGGGATGGATTGGTTGAGTAAATACAAAGGACGCATGAATTGTGAAAAACAAAAGATTAGCTTATGTGAGAAGAAAGGGAAGAGGGTGTCATACACATGTGAAGGAGCTAAGCAAAGGGTAAAGGTCATACCTGCCTTAAAGTTCTTAAAGGAGTTGTGCAAAGGAGAGCAAGCTTTTATGTGTTATGTTCAAGAAGAAAAATCAGCGCTAGAGCAAAAATCATCCGCACTTGAGGATCTTCCAGTGGTTAGGGAGTTTCCGGACGTTTTCCCAGAAGAAATTCCCGGACTTCCACCTGACCATGAGATTGAGTTCACTATTGATTTAGTACCAGGAATAGCTCCAATTTCTAAGCATCCTTATAGGATGGCCCCGAATGAGATGAATGAGTTAAAGAAACAGTTGGAGGAACTTTTAGGAAAAGGTTATATACGGCCGAGTGCTTCTCCGTGGGGAGCCCCAGTATTGTTTGTAAGAAAGAAGGATGGAAGTTTGCGTTTTTGCATTGATTACAGGGAATTGAATAACGTCACAATTAAGAATAAATATCCCTTGCCTAGGATTGATGACTTGTTCGACCAGCTACAAGGAGCTAAAGTATTTTCTAAGATTGATTTAAGATTAGGCTATCATCAGTTAAAGATAGTAGAGAAGGATATACCAAAAACAGCTTTTCGAACAAGGTATGGTCACTATGAGTATGTGGTTATGCCATTTGGGCTAACAAATGCACTGACAGTATTTATGGATGTAATGAATCGGGTTTTCAGCTAATTCTTTGATAAGTTTGTAGTGGTATTTATTGATGACATATTGGTGTACTCAAAGGATGAGGAACAACATGCTGATCATCTATGACAAGTTCTATAGGTTTTAAGGGAGAAGAAACTGTATGCTAAACTGTCTAAGTGTGATTTTTGGCTCAAGGAAGTATCGTTTTTAGGACATGTGGTAACCGGAGATGGAATTTTGGTTGACCCGGCTAAAATTCAGGCTGTTAAGGATTGGCCCAGGCCAACGAATGTTCGAGAAGTTCGAAGTTTTCTTGGGTTAGCTGGATACTATAGGAAGTTTGTTCAAGACTTCGCTAAAATTGCGAGACCACTTACAAATCTGATGAAAAAGGAAGTGCGTTATAGGTAGGATGAAGATTGTGAAAAAGCTTTCCAGATTTTGAAGGAGAAGTTAACCACATCACCAATTCTTACTTTGCCCTGTGGTATAGAAGGGTTCGAAGTATATAGTGACGCGTCTAAATACGGATTAGGGTGTGTGTTGATGCAAAATGGCCAGGTCATTGCCTATGCCTCTCGACAGTTGAAGAGCTATGAGACAAGGTACCCTACTCATGATTTGGAACTTGCAGCTGTAGTTTTTGCCCTGAAAATTTGGAGGCATTATTTGTAAGGAACTTCTTGCAAGATTTACACGGATCACAAGAGCTTGAAATATATTTTCACTC
Source organism: Limonium bicolor (assembly GCA_023374045.1). Classification (NCBI taxonomy): domain Eukaryota; kingdom Viridiplantae; phylum Streptophyta; class Magnoliopsida; order Caryophyllales; family Plumbaginaceae; genus Limonium; species Limonium bicolor. The sequence continues at coordinate 27,722,728 of CM041779.1, read as the reverse complement.
AAAAAGAGCTTAATATGAGGCAGAGGAGATAGTTGAAACTTATTAAGGATTATGACCTAGAGATCCTATACCATGAAGGCAAAGCCAACGTGGTGGCAGACGCCTTAAGTCGGAAGAGGAGCCACGAGGGAGAAGCTAATTGGATATTACATGATGAGTTGGTACAAGATTTTAAAAGGTTGAACCTCGAGGTGGTAACAACGGGGGAGGTGGATAGAGACATTTTGGCTAGTATGAACGTATTTCTCGACATTTACAAGGAAATTTTGCATCACCAGCAAGAGGATGAGAAACTACGAAAAATAAAGGAAAAAGTGGAAAAAGGAGAAGCCCCAGATTTTAAGATTCATGACGATGATAGTTTAAGGTTTCATGGGAGATGGTGTATACCAGATTCATGTGGCGATATTAAAAGGAAGTTGATGCAGGAAGCTCATAACTCTGCTTATTCCATACATCCAGGAGGAAATAAGTTGTATAAAGATTTGAAGAAAAGTTTTTGGTGGCCAGGCATGAAAAAGGAGATAGTTGAACATGTGTTGAAGTGCTTAACATGTCAAAAGGTTAAATTTGAGCACAAGAAAGCAGGAGGCATGTTGCAACCATTGGATATACCCATATGGAAATGGGATTCAATATCGATGGACTTTATAGTGGGATTACCACCGACCAGAGGAGGGATGGATCAGATTTGGGTGATCGTAGATCGATTGACCAAGACTACTAGATTAATTCCAATGAAAAGTACTTGGTCTATGGAACAGCTGGTGGAAGCATATATTAAGAATGTGGTTAAATAACACGGAATCCCAGTGGAAATTATTTCGGATAGAGATTCTAGGTTTATCTCAAGATTTTGGAAGCAATTCCAAAAAGCCATGGGAACAAAATTGAGCCTTAGTACAACTTACAACCCACATACTGATGGGCAGACGGAGAGAACTATCCAAACTTTGGAGGATATGTTACGGGCTTGTGTGATGGATTATCAAGGGTCTTGGAGTGACAAGTTGCACTAGATTGAATTTTCTTACAACAACAGTTACCACTCAAGTATCCGTATGGCCCCGTATGAAGCTTTATATGGTAGGAAGTGTCATACTCCGTTATGTTGGAATGATACACAAGAGGTGGTTATGGTAGGGCCTGAGTTAACAGAGGAGATGGCTCAGCAGGTTAGGAATATTCGGCAGAAGTTGAAAGCCGCACAAGATAGGCAAAAGTCTTATGCTGATTTACATAGAAGGCCAGTTGAATTCAATGTGGGATATAAGGTATTCCTGAAAGTTTCACTCACTAAGAGCGTGGTACGATTTGGCAAGAAAGGAAAACTTGCTCCTAAGTATATCGGTCCGTATGAAGTGTTGGAAAAGGTTGCAAATTTAGCTTATCGTTTAGCTTTGCCAATGAATTTGGAAAGGGTTCATAATGTGTTCCACGTATCACAATTGAAGTGGTATGTACCGGACGAGTCGCATGTGTTGCAACCGAACGAAGTAGAAGTTGCACCTAATTTGACTTATGAAGAGCACCCTATTAAAATTTTGGATCGTAAGACAAGGGAGACCCGAGGGAAGTCATTAGATTTGGTTAAAGTTTTATGGACTCATCATGGAGTTCAAGAAGCTACATGGGAACTAGAAAGCAAGATGAGAGCTCAACACCCAGAACTCTTTGATTAAGGTTAGCAATTAAAGTTTCAGGAGAAACTTTCTTTTTAGGGGGGAGAGTCGTATGGTAAGTTGTGAATGTTTATTGGTGATTGTGAATGTTTGTTGGTGCCAGAAATGGTTGGTAATACTTGAATGTTATTTTAGGAGTTATTTTCTTAATGATTTTATATATGTGGTATCGTTGAATTTGTGAATGGTTTATATTGTGTGATGGATAGGATTGGTCTGAGGTTTTGTGTGATGTTGCTGAATCATTTGTGGTGGATGAGGCTAACTGAGAATTACTGTGTGGAGTATTGTTTTAATTTCTTGGAGTATGTGAATGTATTGTTTTGTGTGATGAATTGAGCATCGGGGACGAAGCTTTGTTTAATGGGGGGAGGATGTAATACCCCGATTTCTTAAACTGTGATTAGGGCCCTACTTAACTGTAAACCTTAGGAAACCCTAATTTCTAAAGAAGGAGAAGGTTATAATTAGTTGGAAGTGCTTGGTGAACATTAGAGACCCTAGTTCCCGGAATATCACCCGGTAAACCTTAGTTTCACAGGATTCCTGAAATTCCTGAAAATTACTAAATTCCTCAGGAACTGAGAGTGGTTATCAACCTTAGGAAGAGTGTTAGATACTTTTAAGAGTGTTTTGAGGTGAGAAACAATCATATCTTTCTTCTTTTAATATAAGACAATCTAGTTACATTTTTCAGTATTTAGTGGTTCTGGGCAAACGAGGCTTCGGAAGAGTTCAGAAGTGACCCGAGAAATTCCTGAAACTTGATAACCCATACTAGTATTAACATACCTACACATTAGTCTTAATACCCATGAAAAGCTCAAGCCAACATGGCCTAAGATGGTGGCCGAAAATATCATAAGAAAGGAGGAGAAATATCTCGGTTACTATTCACACCTCCATACTATACTAACCTCCTTACTATTTGCTAATGATTACCAAGGAAACTTGCTCCCTACTTATCCATTCAAGGTTGGTTATATATCAATGGTTAGGATTAGTTTTTGAACACTTGGCACAAATCAATGGTTAAGGAGAATTCTAATTAATGATTATAAGTTAAGGATAAGGATGAAATTTCGTATAAAATAGGGGGGGGGGGGGTGAGGTCGGCCATGGTGAAGCAAGGTGGCCATTATTCTTCATCTACCTGTTCTCTCCCAAGCTAGGAAACCCATTGGAGCTTAGGCAACACACTCTTCCATTAGAAATACGAGTTTAAGGTGTAATTAAGTTAAAATCAAGGAAAAGGCAGTTCAAAGGAGTGTAACCAAACCCAAGGTGGGAGACATTGTTGGTGGATATTTTGAGTTCAAGAAACCGATAATCAAGGTAAAGAACACAAAATGGCTAGGAGAGTACGGTAACATCTATGCACATCACTTTCACCTTTAAAGCTTATTTTCTTTCTTAAGTCATTCTATTTGGTTACCTATGAACCCATCTCCTATTTTCTAAGTTTTTACAGTAAACTATGGATGATATTTTAGAGATACCCTAGAAAATCAAGCCGAAAATAAGGTTGGGAAGTAGGAAAACTCTAAGGAACTTTGAAAATGGGGAAAAATGAGCTTTAAAGCTTTAGGAATTGTTTAGATGGGTTTCAGAAATGGGTTTGAGCTAAAATTTTGAGGGTTGTCTTTAATAGTGAATATATGGTTATGGTCGAAAAATAAAGTCGAACGGAGATATTTAAGTCGGTTAGACATGGTAGGAAGCTAAAAATGAGAAATGTGCTTTAAGCCTTTCTGAATGGTTGGATGAGTATCCGAATTGATCTTGAGCTGCAATTTTTTGTAGATACTTATGTTGTTTAGTTAGGAACATGGTTAAAATTGTAGGCCGGGACTCCTTTGGGAAGATATTTAAGTTGGTAAAAAAGTGATTTTGGTCAAAAATGAGTTTATAAGCTTTCTAAGGTGGTTCCTTGGAATTCGTTTGATTCTCTGATTTATAGAAGCTTAAATGGTACTGATATGATGTTATTAAGGTGATTTTACAAGTGGGTGAGCTTGATGTGTGAATTACTACTTGTGTTGCTTGTGGTTAAGCTGGTTTATGATATCTTACTCATGGTTTGTAAATGTGTTTAAGGATAACCTCTTGTGGTGGTGGTGGAAAGTATTGTGTGATGTTGATAACATGGTTATCCTAAGGCTACGCCTCTTGTGAGAGCCTTTAAGGCCATGCCAATGTTCCGGCAACAATATAAGCTCCTACTAATGAATTGGAGCTGCCACTATGATCTACTCCTATTGGGCAGAAGTTTTCAATAGGGGGTGTGCACACTTAAGGACATAGGGTGGGTGGTGGTGGTGGTGGACTTCATTTGAAAATATCTTGTATATGATATTAATTATCTCTTGATAATTCTTGGTACAGGTAAATGGTGTGTGATCTCTTCTGATTTGTTATGCCCTATAATTGTTAATATTTACTGGCAACAAGGTTTCTAAAGAGAAAATAAGTTTTTACGGGGTGTGGTAGTGTTACTTAGTTTTTACTGATTTTATTTGTTTGTATTTTCTTGTGTATATGAATTCTGTGAGTTCAGGGTAACTGGGATGGTCACCTTCTCTGCACTGAGGACGAGTCCACCGATACCTTCTATATTTTCATGTTTGTCACCTATCGTAGATGTCTTCAGCCTGGGGTCACCGAGATAGTATTTGAGGAGTGGAACAAGAAGATACAAGGTTTTAGGCACCCGGAGAATGGCAGCAGCCAGTCTATCACTCATGATGTTTCCACTGTGTACGAGTATATGGAAGTGGTTCCTTGTTACATACTAATTATGTACTAGCCTTTTGATACCCCTTTACTTTTGGTGTAAAATAAGAGTAGGAGCTAACTTAGTGGTTGGCTGGAAAGGCATCTTTTGGTACTAAGGTGTAAAGTGACGGGTTGGTTGTGTCACTCTTTTGGTAGTGGAGTAGCAATGTAAGATAAGCTGACGTAGTGGTGGTGGTGGTATATAGCCTTACACTTACTAGCCTTTAGTAAGTGTGGTGGTAACCCCCGATGGTAGTATTAGGGGACCTTTTGTAAACTGATGCATTTATAATACAAGCTAATGTTTATGATTTTGCTACAGTTATGGCATGTCTTAAAGAAAAAAAATGGCTAAGTAAAATGGTGGTGGTAAACCGGGGCGTTACACTAGCTATGTAGAGAAATCAATTTTTTTTAAAAAAAGAAATTTTAAAGAGTCCAGAGGCTACTGATTGGGTGTTCGTGGGCCCAGACATGTTATAAGAAAACCGTAATATTAAAAAATATGAAGTCCCACCACCGTCCGAAGGCGTCCTAACCCCAGATGGGGTGTCCATAGGCACGGACCGCCATCAGACGGTGGTTTTCAGGCTCTTTCCAATGGTATTTTTGGCTCAAAATTTATGGGTGTGTTCCTTGCAAGATTCTACACAAGTTAGTGATTGAAAGAAATCAGATTGAATTCTAATTTATAGTGAAACTTAGCAAACAAGTTAAAGGGCAGATAGAATTCTAAACCATAATTAAAGTGCCCGAAAAGGCCGAATTGATTTAAAATTGATACCGAGTGTATAAAATGATAAGAGGAATCAAAGAAATCGAATTCTAATCGGTTAACCTTGGGAAATAGAAGTTCCTTCACGTTGAGATTCCTCGGTGGCTTCGTTGATCGCCGATCCGGTTGAGTTTTGACCTGAGCTTTTGACTACGTGATTTTGATGGGATTTCTCATGTTTTGGTGATGATTAAGAAGATTTGTGATATTTGGATTGGTGGTGGGAACTCAAAGATTCCGTTTTTGTGGATTTTAGGTAGATTTCGGTATGGTTTCGGGACTCGGGAATGCAAAAACGCGGAGAAATTATTTGGTTTGTGCATGTCTATTGAGTCAGTAGGAAATGTTCCTTATATAGACATTGAATAAGGTAGAGTAATCTCGATAAAGGAATCAAGTTTATCGGAACTTGGTTGGGTAACTTCTAGAAGGAGTCTGATCATGATATTTTGCTAGCATGTAAAGGAGGATATTTCTGATTTTCCAATGAAAAATTAATTTATTTTAATGAGAGAATATTTTTAAAATTAATCTTTCATCAGATATGTTCAGCAAATTAATAGAAAATTATTGGGAATTCAAAATTTTAAAGCCATTATGCTGTAAATGTTGTCCGTTATCATGCGTTAAAATTTCAAGACATTTAGAGTTGAATTGATCCATTTTCGAAAGAGAGAGAAAGTTCCCAAATAACTTGTATTTTTCCTTTATTTTGGGCTCCAATAAATTTGCGGGGCTCTTGACCATGGATGGGCCTAACAACCAGATTGCAAAATTTTATTTTATGGATGGAAGCCTTTTCTTTTGATTTTTTTGACAATTGAACCTTTATATTATAAAAAAGTTAGCTTATAAATGTATTAACAACTAATGTTTTAGAATAAAAATTCCCTGAAAGTTATGAAAATGCCCTTTGTGACTATAAATAAGTCATAATCGTTATGAGATGTGTAAATTACTTATGCAAGGATAAAAGTCTGAAAACTCTACGATCAACTCGTGATTCCACATCTTTTGACCGTTTTACCCTTTTGTGCATTTAGTTTATAATATGGTTTAAAAGCTAATTTTTCAGAATAAAAATTCCCAAAAATTATGAAAAATGCCCTTCATGATGGTCAAGCTGCCACAACCGCTCTAAGGTACGTGAGTTTGTCATGCAAAGATAGAAAATTTAGAAAACTTCCTTAACAATTCGAGATTCCTAGTCTTTTGACCATTTTACCCTTATACACATCCGTGCCTAGCGAGACTCCTTATGGGGGTAATTTTTTTGGGTATAACAGACTTCCCCCATCAACTAGACTTTGTAATGAAGATGGAAAGATTAGTTGATGTTTGAGTGATACCCCAAAATTTTGCCCGACTTTGGAAAGTCTACTCCTTATTTTAAATTGCTACCGACAATCTCCTGATTGTACTGAGCTATTCTAAGGCGCTGGCTACCTGAAGAAGGAACTTTGAATTGTTGTCGAGCTATTGTAAGGCACTAAATTCCTAAAAGAAAGTGAGTTAATGCTTCCCAGGCACTTCTAGGGGCCTGGACCTATCCCGATGGAAATTTGGTGATGATTCGGATATATCTGGGGACCGAAACCCGTCCAATACAAAGGTGATGAAAATGACTCGGATACATCTAGGGAACGGAATAAAAAACCGGGTACATCTAGCGACCGAAACCTATACCAAAATGCTAAAGATGATTGAGAGATCCGGGTACATCTAAGGAGCGGAACCTACGCCAAAATTCAAAATGAAATTGAAATTCGAGTACATCTAGGGACCAGAACCTATGCCAAAGTTCAAAAGCAATTGAAATCCGGTACATCTAGGGACCAGAACCTATGCCAAAGTTCGAAATGCAATTGTAATCCTGGTACATCCAAGGACCAGAACCTATGTCAAATTGTGAAAGAATTTGAAATGCAGGTACATTTAGCGACCAGAACCAAAGCCAAAATGTGAAATGAAACTGAAACCCGGGTACATCTAAGGACCAGAACCTATGCCGAAAATAATGTGAAAAATGGTTGTGGGGATTCTAAGCGTGGCAGTGATTGAGAACTTATGTATTGCTATAAAAAAGATGAACATGCTTTTTAGTGTTGTGGTTTCAAAACTACACTCAATGTGTTTGGTGTTTGCACTCGTTTTTTACTTACAATCACAACTTCTACACCATTGAACTCAATATTTGATGGATTTACACATTAGATCTGCTACTTTCACACGATCAGATACAAAACTACCAAGTCATAAGTCTTAAAGCTTATAACGGGGCTATGGGGTGTGATGAAAGACAACGGGACCATGGAGGGATAATTTTGGGATGTGAGGAGCTTATAGGTGACCAAAGCTGTGACTTACGCATTCTCTCACATCCGCCCTTCTCGTCTTGAAGTCATTTGGCTACTTTGGGTTGGATTTCTTTCAAGCTTTAGACTTTAAACTTTCGGAGGTGTCCTTCACATCGTCTTTCCATTGTTGACGTTTGGATTTTTTGAGGCTTTTCATTGTTTCCTACTTTTATCCTTTCTTTGGGGTTCTTGTGCATCCCGACTTTGATTTTTCAGAGCTGTTTTGATGTGAGCTCTTTGAATCGTGTGTCGCTTTGGGACCATTTGTGGGTCAGTTCGTCATGCTTGTAGCAACGTCGCTTCTTTTAGACTAGAGTAGACGTCATCCGGGAGTTGGGCTCCTCGCTTCCTTTGGTCACCGGGTCGGATATTCATCATGGGTTGGCTCATTTTGTGGAGCTTGATTGTATCAAAAAGGTAGATATATGAAAAGCTCAGCGGGTGTACCTAGGGTATAATGACAAGGTTTCACAAGTTTTTGGCTATGTGGTGTTGTACCTAGATGCTTCGACATTCTTGCTAGTTGTGTATTCGTTCTTTGTTACTTTTCACAGGTCTAAGAGTAAATCTACAAGTTATCTTCTTCGGTCGAAGTTATGCTGTTTACCTCACCTTTGTGTGTGGCCTCACTAGAGTCATGTAAAGATGACTGTGAGCCTTGATTTTTTGAACCTTTATCCTATGTTGATTCGGGTTGATTAGGATCTGATCGGGTTCTAGGTCCACTTATAACCTAAATTTTAATAACTATGTCATAAAACTATAATTATTAAATCCTAAGTTAGCTCACTCGAACCTATTATGAGTCGCCACCTAATTTTAACCTACGGTAAATCAGGAAAGGTAAGAGTTCAGGGGCTTGGTATTCAACTTTCTCGAGTTCAAATTACATTCACTCCCCTTCTTAGTCGTTTTTCCTCTACTTAAGTTATTTGTGGCATATTACAGAAACAGTTTAACCTAAGTGCGCAAGTTTACGATTTTATTTTTTATTTTTTGACATTTCTTAATTGAAAATCAAAGTGAAAAATGAAATTACCTAAACTAGGTTTCGGTAGCCGAATTAGGTCCTGAAATACCCCAAACCTAGTTATGCTGTTTAAACACCTAAATATGGTATATAAAGACTAAAAAGAGTCTTATAAACATTAGTAAACAAATTTAAACAAAAGAAAACACAAAATGTGCTTTAAAGTCAATAGGAGCCAAAATGTGCTCTAAGCTTGGGATAAACTTGGTTAAGACCTAATGAACTTACCAAGACCTCATTTATATGTTAATGAACATATTAAACCAATTACCAAAGAAAACCAAGCTTGAAAACAAGTTTAAACACAAAATGTGCTTTAAGGAGTCTTAAAGCACATTTTTGAAAAATTATCTTGTAAATGAGTTTAGAATGGCTAAATGTCCATCATTACTCTTAAATAAATATGTGTACTATATAGTATCACATTTGGAAGTCTATATCAATGGGAAATCAAAAATATCACTTCTATGTGCCTTGTTTTTTATGAATAGTGATTTTATAAGCTATTTGTAACATATGTTTGTATAAGTAATTAAATGTTCAACAAAGACTAAAATACCCTCATACTACTATTGGGGGCCGGTTTTTAAGGTTGGTGACACACCACCCTTGTTAGCATGTTAAGAAAATAAAGAAGACTACTTAAGTTACCTTTTTACTTTATAAAGCATAAATATCTTCTTAAAGCAAATTCTATCTCATTCTCTCATTTCTTTCTTCATTCACACGGTTCCAAACACCTTCTTCAACCTCTCTTCTTCATTCTCTCACGGTTTGCAATAGTACACACCACCATCTCCATCTTTGATCTCTTGTAAAATCTAGCTCACTTGTCCAAATCAAAAACAAACACCACCAATCTCTTCCTCTCATCAATCTCTTCATTCCTATCTTCTCAAAACTTCAAGAGCCCCATTTCGGTGCCAAGGAGTTCCACCATTGAAGGAGCTTGAGCTTGTATTTTGACATATTATTACTCTCCTTTGCTTCTAGGTAAGGAATCTCAAATAAAAACTACATTTCCTCCATGTTTTTGTTGTGACCGAAAATACCCATTGATGGAGCTCTTTGTGTGACTTTTTTCTAGCTTCATTCCAACTCTTCATGGACTAGGTGGAGTCCTCTCTTGTTATATATTCAAACTCTCTTCAAAGATCAAGGTAAAACAACTACATTAATGTTTTTGAAACAATGTAAAATTAGGGTTTAACATGAGATGAAGCTTATAGCTTGAATACTCATAATAATGTTTGTATATTGTTTAGAACTTGACAAAGAATCAAATACCTTACCGGTTCTATAAGGAAACAAGAAAGAAGTTGTTTGGAAAAGAGGTAAATCTACTAACCTAATGTTGTATAATGCCTTAGGAGAAATGAGCTTATAATGCTTATTAAAACTACCTAAAGAGCAAATGGTGAATGACTTAGTAACGTGTTCTCAAGAGACTAGTAAAAGGCATATGTGTGTTGAGTGTATTTGCAGGTCAAAGGCAAATATATTGTGGGAATTCAGTGTTTAAGAATTATGCACTTTAAGGGCCTAAGAGCCATGCATTTTAAGGGCCTAAGTGCCATGCAATTTAAATTATGCACTATATTGTGATGTAGTGCTTTATGAGTGAAGTTTGTGTATAATAAAGTGTTTGATGGATTGTTAGTATTCTTGTGTGTTTAATGGGGAGAAAAATGTGTTTTGGTGTAACAAATGCTAGGTGAACCTATGTCGAAATTTAGGAAATGTATAAGGAGTTCAAGATGTTTTAAAATTTTGATGAAACTAGGAAGTGTTCTAGAGTGTAACAAGGACTTAGCATGATCTTGAGGTTTTAGTATGTACCAAAGTCATTTTGGACTTAGTAAAGACTTAGGCAAACTTTGGTAAAATAAGGAGAAAGTGTAAACTTGGAAAAGAATTTCAAGAATGACATAAGGAGTTAGTTGTGAGAAATAATGCTTAAAAGATGATGTTAAGATGAGGAGAAAGCATTCTGGGAAAGTAGCTATCATAGGTGAGAACACCATTTAGAAACCTAGTGTAAAATGTTATAATGTTAAGGAATTTTACAAGGAAATAAGTAAGGCTTAAGGAATTAGAAAATGAGTTTCATGGATGTGTATGTGATATAAGGGTACCAAATGTTGTTAGGAAACATCAAGAGGCTTTAGGAGAAGTTTGGTGAAGATTTGACAAGTTTTGGGTAAGTTTAGAGGACGTCCGACCCAGGGGTCCGACCCAAGTTTGGGTCGGACAACCTCTGTTAGACGTCAGGAAATTGTTCTGGAATGGTCCGACCCAGAAGGGGGCGGACATGGGTCGGACGGTCATGTTTCAAAGGAGGGAAATGTTCTGGAATGGTCCGACCCAGTCGAGTGAGTCAGACGTGGGTCGGACGGGCATATTTGTAAGGCGGTAAAATGTTCTGTAATGGTCCGACCCAGAAGGGTGGGTCGGACATGGGTCGGACATGTATGTTCTGAGGTCGATGAAATTCTCTGGAATGGTCCGACCCAGAGGAGGTCGGACAAGTTAAATTTTTCCAAACCCGAAAACCACTGGAAGGGTCCGACCCAGTTGTGGGTCGGACGTGGGTCGACATACCAAAACTTAAAAAAAAAAAAAAGAAAGATGTGACTTATGTAGCTAACCCTAGGGTGTATAATGAAGGTAACCTAGGGTAATATAGACACTAAACATGTCATACAATTATGTTAAATACTAGATAAGTTTGAAGTTAAAAAAAATTAACCGACGTTATTAACTATGTAGGAGGAGTGACCTACGGAGGAACACAACGAGGCAAGGACCGAGGTATGGTTTTTGCAGTCTGTTGCCTACCAGTTTACACCGGCTTGTGTGTTGTTTGTGTGTTTTATGACTTTGTAAGATTAAACCATGTAAAGAGTTTACAGTTGTTAATATTATTATGTTGTTAAGTATGACTCTCTCTTCCCTTGTGTGTGTCTAACAAGACTTGACCTATTATGTGAATTGTTTGTTGAGTTCACGATGAACTACTAACAAGTGCTAACGGGGGAGTGGAGAGTCCGGTCTGTTCCGGTCACGCGGTGGAGTATGGGAGTCGATGTCATAACCGGTTCGATTCTCTCGTATGTTATGGGTGTTTCCAATTTGGTTTCCAACCTTCCCTTTAGCTTAACCAAGGCTATTTTACTACTGACACGTCGGGCCACAGGGCATACTATGTGTTATTTCGGTGTGCTTGGATCACTATATCCGAGGCACCTTGTGTTAAGTTAACCGTTCAATCTAACAGGACAATAACGAGTTATGTAACGAGCTTAGCATGAGCATGGCAACACTCTAGGCTCTCAATGGGGACTAACTGTGTGGTTCTCTTCCAAAAAGGAATTGTATGTGTGTGATGTGTGTTATGTTGTGTACAATACTCATGTTATGATATATATATGTATAAGTTGAGTGATTTAAAATGAATGCCATGTCATCATGACAATTGGTTGCGCGTATCCGGTAGCCGATGGGCTGCGCGTTAACCATACCAGCCAAGGGTTGCTGACCCCCTCGGGGGATCCATATTTCTTTTACTGCAGGATGAGACGGAGAACGGAGTGGCTCTAGATCCTAGGATGTAGTTTACTTTTGAGTACTTTTGGATGTTGGCCCGGGATGCGCCTGTGCTCCCGTGGCGTTATATATTTTTGGTTGCGAACAGTGTACAGTGACAGTATACAGTGAAGACATATGTAAACACTCGGTATTTTGTTGATGTATATATGTGGTTGTTAGTTCTCTCGGGAGTCTGATCGTCAGACCGATACACTTGTATTTATTCAGCCTTGTTAACCACGTGGTGGTTGACGGCGTTTGTAGCACCATTCGTTTAGTTACTGTTTAGTTTTTATATTCCGCTGCGATTTCAAGTATTGTGATGTGCGTAGTAGGGGTGTTACAGGTCCCATTTTAATTATGTCCGTGGCCACAGATTTAATGTCCGAACTCATGGACCTTATTAAACCTAATTGTGTAGAAAAGTCGAATTAGTGGGAAAATGAAAATTTTGAAAAGTCCAGGGCCACAAACATATGTTTAGAAATCCTAAAATTTTGAATAAATAAAAACCTGCCACCGTCCAAGGCCGCCCGTGGCCGCGGAGCGGTCATCTAGAACCCTGGACAAGCTGTCTGTAGACACGGACTGGCCACAGCCGGTGGCTTTCATGCACTTCCAGGCGGTTTTTTCGGCTCATATCCATAGCCTAAATTTTTTTTAGTATGTTAGTGATCGAAAGATTTTAGTTTGAATTCGAATTATTGATGAAACTTAGCAAACAAGTTATTAGGTAGAAATGAAAATGAACATTAATTCAGAAGCTGGGAAAAGTCGGTTCAATCCCAAATTTCAATAGAGAGTATATTTAGTTAAAAAGAGTTATAAAATCTGTTTTCTAACCTGTTTACCTTCGAGATTGTGGAGTTACTTCAAATTGGGAATCCTCAGAAGCTTTGTTGACGCCAGTCTTGGATTGAATTCAACCCGAGCTTCTGATCCTGGTTTGTTGATGATGTTATTCACATTTTGGTGATGATTTGGTGGGTTTTTGATGATTTAAGTGGCAATGAGAGTTAGGAAACTAATTTTTATTGATGATTTCGATGGATTTTCAGTTTTGAATCGAGCCTCAGGAGTTCAAAACGTGTGAAACTGAGGACAGCTAGGAGTTCTGATTGCTTAGGGTTATAGATGATTTGATTAAGTCAAGAGAGAAGATCCCTTATATTGACAACACTAAAGATAAAGTAAACTCGGTAAATGACAAGTTTACCGGAATTCAGCTGAGGAACTACCGGAAAGAATCTGACTATGAAATTTTGCCAGCTTGTAAAGGAAAATATTCTAATTCTTCTAAAGAAAAATTGGAATTTTTAGAAAAATGAATATTTTTAAAATCAATATTTTGTCAGATCTGTTCAGAAATTGCTAAAAAATCATTGGAAATTCAAAATTTAGAAATTCCAAAGCCATTTTGCTCTAAATTTCATCTTTTATCATGTGTTAAAATTTCAAAGCATTTCAAGTTAATTTGTGTCATTTTCAGAGGAGAGAGAAAGTTTACAGGATGGCTTGAAAGCCTTGAAAATTACAAAAATGTTCCTCATGGCGATTAGGCTGTCACCATTGTCCCGAGACATTTTAATCAGCTCGATATTTCACACCCTTTGACCGTATTACCCTTTGTAGCATTTGTGTCCTAAGAAACCCTTTTCCGGGGGTCAAAATTTTGGGTATAATAGATTGCCCCCGTCAACTGGGCTTTGTAGTGAGAATGAAAAGACTAGTGATGCTTGAGTGACACCCCAAAATTTTGACCCTCCTTAGAGAATTTTCTCTCCGCCTTGAGCTTCTGCCGAAAATCCACTAGTTATGCCGTGCTTTTCTGAGGCGCTGGTTACCTATAAAAGAAGTTTAAGTTTTTTGGGCTATTGTGAGGTGCCAAATACCTAAAATGTGAAAAACAAGATAAACTTAAAAAAATAAATTACACCTAACATCTAAGGTATCGGGGACCTATAAAAGCTAGACCATACCGAGCATCTAAGGTGTCCAGAACTTGTAAATAACTAAACTACGCCGTGCATCTAAGGTGTTAGGAACCTGTAAAAACTAAACTATGCCAAGCATCTAAGGTGTCAGGAACCTGTAAATAACTAAACTACGTCAAGCATCTAAGGTTTCGGGAACATGTAAAAACTAAACTACATAGAGCATGTAAGGTTTCGGGAACCTGTAATAACTAACGTGCGGATGTGGATGATATGCGCATAAGGATGACATGCAAGTAAAAGAAGATATGCAGATGGTATGCAAATGAGGATGATATGAGCATGACATGCAAATGATGCTCGGTGCATCTGGGGACCGAAACCCGTGCCAATGCTCCTGGTTGGACTTTTATGGACTTATTGCCATTGCCCCTAAACCAGTGTGCAGGGATAACTCCTAGTATAAACCCCGGGGACTTATTGTCATTGCCCACCATCCGTTAATCCCAAAACAAGCTGGTTTAACAAAGGAGGATTTATTCCTATCACCTCGTTAACTTAGCCAGGGCTTATGTGTGTCTGGATGCAGGTACGACTTATGTGTGTCTGAATGAATGCAAGATAGGGCTTATGTGTGCCTGAATGAATGCAAGGTAAGGTTTATGCATGCCTGAATGAATGCAAGGTAGGGCTTATTTGTGCCTATCTGAATGTAGGCAGGGATTATATGTGCTTGGATGAAATGCGAGGTAGGGCTTATGTGTGCCTGAATGAAATGCAAGATAGCGCTTATGCGTGCCTGGATGAAATGCGACGTAAGGCTTATGTGTGTCTGAATGAATATAGGGTAGGCTTATGCGTGCCTGGATGAAATGTGAGGTATGGCTTATGTGTGCCTGAATGAAATGCAATGTAGGGCTTATGCATGCCTGGATGAAATGTGAGGTTGGGCCTATGTGTGCCTGAATGAATGTAGGGTAGGGCTTATGCGTGCCTAGATGAAATGCGAGGCAAGGCTTATGTGTGCCTGGTTGAAATGCAAGGTAGGGCTTATGAGTGCTTGGGATGGATGCAAGACAAGGCTTATGTGTGCCTAAATGTGATATGAGGTAGGGTTTATAGGTGATTAGAGGAATGTAGGTAAGGCTTATGGGTGCCTGTGGTGTATGATGTGGAGGTAGAGCTTATGACGTGCTTGTGGTGTATGATATGGAGATAAGGCTTATGACGTGCCTAGATGAATGTAGGGTAGGGCTTATGTGTGCCTGAATGTTTTTATGGTGGTAGGGCTTATGTGTGCCTGAGATGTTTTTTTGGTAGGGTTTGTGTGCCTGGGATTTTTTTGTGGTGGTAGAGCTTATGTGTGCCTGTGTGGTGGTAATGGTGGTGGTGGTTACAGTTGGTGATGGGCTTAAGCTTTGGGTCTCAAATGGTGTTGTCTTAACAATTGTTGGAACCAACAATTGCCCCCAATATTTTTCCTTAGGACAATCTGAGCTAGAGTTCATGGCACCGATCGAAAAATTGATTGCCCCCAGTTTTTTACGATTAAATATATGAGAAAATCTCATCCTCACAGGGTCAAGGTTTGTATTTTCAGTGTGGTGCTTTTAACCTACACTCAACGTGTTTGGTGTTTGCACTTGTTCTTACTTACACTAAAAACTTCTAGCATGGAATTTGATATTTGATGGATTTATGCATTCGATTTGTTACTTTCACGTGATTAGATACACAACTACCAAGTCAGAAGTCGTTAAAGCTTATAATGTGGCCGTGGGGGTGTGACGAAAGACAACAGGACCGTGGAGGGATATTTGAGGTATGTAGCTTAAAGGGTGACCAAAGTTGCAGGTTGCAGCTTCTCTCGAATTCGCTTTCTCGTCCTGAAGTCATTTGGCCGCTTTGCATTGACGCTGTGTTTGAGCTTTGGACTTGAAATTTGAAGTTGTCCCTTACATCTTTTCTTTTCTTTTTTGTCATTCGGATTTCTTTGAGGCGCTTCAGATTTGCCCTCTCATCCTTCTTGACTTTGCCTTCGGGGTTCTGTGTCTCTCGGTTTTGAACTTTGAGAGCTTTTTTGATGTTAGCTCTTTGGATCTTGTGTCACTTTGGGACCATTTGCGGATTGTTTCGCCATGCTGGTAGCGGTATTGCTCCTTTTGGACCGATGAAGTTGCCATCCGAGAGTCAGGCTCCTCGCTTTCTTTGGTCATAAGCTTAGATATTCGTCATGGGTTGTGGAGCTTAATGTATCAAAAAGGAAGATATATGAAAAGCTCAGCGAGGGCGCCTAGGGTTTAATGTCAAGTTTCACAAGCTTTTTGGCTATGTGGTGCTGTACCTAGATGCTCGTGATTCCTGATAGTTGTGCATCCATTCTTTGTTACATTTTACAGGTCTAAGAGTAAATCTACAAATCATCTCCTTCGGTCGGAGTTATGTTGTTTACCTTACCTTTGAGTGTGGCCTCACCGGATTCGTGTAAAGATGACACACTCGTGCGCTCATGGTAATTCCAATCAAGACACTCTCGCAAAATTTCACTCAGAGACTTGTTCACACACTTAAAACGAAAGATTAAAGATGACGATCCTAAACTCAGATTGCCTCTAGTATTTATTTGGGGTTTTTGACAACAATTTTGACAAGTGTGTTCTAGGAACTGCTTTGTGGATTGTTTGGATGTTGTGGAATTTGATAGAGCATGTTCATTCTTTCAGAAACAAAAGAATAGTCATTGTGTCCCATTACAAGAAATGATAATATCACAAACCCTTTTCTCAAAAGACACTTATCAGACAGAACTCTATCCTTATTGTCATTTGGACTTGAAAAATTCATTCATTTGTAAACATGAGGAATAAGATGATTTGATAAAACCGATGCTTCTAAATTGTTCATTTTAAATCAATTATCCTTTGGATTTCCATGAATGATGTAATTGAAAGAAGAATTCCATGACGGGTTATGCAATAGAATACAACTTCTTACTGGACTCAGTTACCGTCGATCTGTCTAACATTGGCATACAAAAGACTCGAGCCTTCAACTGTTAAGTGCCATCGGAAGTATGTAGAGATGATCATTATCTTCTTCTTTGACTCTGAGTAGGTTCTTAAAACATGGACTGTGGACGAGGCACTTGGGCTTGAATGGGCTGAAATAGTTTCATTAACAGGGATAGGCACTCGGACCTGGATATTTTGAGAATATGGCCCTTGGGCTAGAATGTCTATGGATAAGCCGTTGGGCCTGGATGATTTGAATTAAGAGAGAGGTACTTAGGCCGAAAGTTTTTTTTATCAAGAAGGCGGCACTTGGGCCAAAATAATCTCTAAGCTATGAATTGGAACATGGGCCAGGATGCTTTGAGTTGTGAGTGCGGCACTTGGGCCAGAATGTTATGAGAATGTGGCACTTAGGCCGGAGATGGTTTCATGAATGTAGGTAGGATAGGCACCCGAACTGAATCTCTTTTGAACTGAAAGTTAGGTGAACGGGCTGAAATGATATCATGAATAAGGATAGGCACCTGAGCCTGGATGCTTTGTGACACTTGCGACATCTGGGCCTAAATGAATTGAAAGTAAGACAGGTGGCCTGGAATGATTCATAAGATGTGAATTGGCACTTGGGCCGGAATGTTTTGAGAATGTAGCACTTGGGCCGGAATGTTTTGAGACTATGGAACTTGGGCCATAATATGTTTGAGCTTAGAAATGAGGCACATGGGCCGGAATGATTTCTAAACCACAAATAGGTGTACAGGTCTAGATACCCTTGATTTGAAAAATAAGCATATAGGCTAGAAAAATGAGTGGGCCAAGAGTGACTTTAGAGTTTGAGTAAAACCTATTTTCAATTCCATTGGATTGTGGGCCTAAACATAAATGGATGTTTCACAATAGGCCGAAAGGAAAATCACCTAGACCTAAGTTTTTGGGCCGAAGCCTTAATGACTTTTTTATTTTTTAAAACCAAAATGGACCTTTGGGCCACAAACAATAAAGTCAAAAATTCGCATTGTGCTGAACCAGGTGTAAGGAATGCTCCTATAAACTTTTAGGGCTGGTAATGGGCCGATCATACAAGCAAACAAGGCTTACACGTAGGTTCAACATGTCCTCACCACGTGACTGTTTGTAATGGGTATGGATCGATCCGGAGAGGTGCTTGGGCCCACTCACCGCAAAGGGATACGGCTTGCACGCTATCCTCTTTGGGCTTCCACACTATTTTACATCACCGTAAGATGTGCGTCTATGGCCGGGTCTTTGACTGACCAAACATTAGGCTCGGTAAGGATACTATCAGGAAAATGCTTGGAGCCGAAGCCTGGGTATTAAGGGATGTGGTTAGACGACATCCTTCTCTTTTCCCCCACTTATTCACACCACCTAAGAAGGCGTGAGTCCGTGGTCAGGGTTGCCTAGTGTGGTCCCATGGTGAAATCAGTTTGTGTGGACCCTCACTCTCACCTGATGCATAAGTGTAGAAATTTAAAGTGCACACGAAAGTAGACAGAAACATAATAAAGGCCATTAAGAAACAATTTGAGTTAATCCCTCTTATCTTATAATTAAGCAAGTTAAAATTAAGATTAAAGTACCCAACAGAGTCGTCATTTTATAAGGCTCAATTTTTTGAACCTGTGAGCCTCAATTTTCAAACCATTATCCTAGGATGATTCGGGTTGATTAAGATCTGATCGAGTTCTAGGTCCACTTATAACCTAAGTTTAATAACTATGTCATAAAACTACAATTATTAAATCCTAAGTTAGCTCATTGGAACCTATTAAAAATGCCACCTAACTTTAACCCACGGTAAATAGAAAGGTTAGAGTTGGGTTCAGAGGCTTGGTATTCAACTTTTCCGGGTTCAATTTACTTTCACTACCCCTAAATCGTTTTTCCTCTACTTATGTCGTTTACGGCTTATTACAGAGTCAATTTAAACTTTTTATTTTTTTAACATTTTGGATTGAAATTCAAGAGGATATTTAGATTAACTAAATTAGGGTTTTGAAGGCTGATGAGTAGGTCAAATTTTAATTCTATCCGTGGCCACGGACCTAATGTCTGAAACCTATGGACCCTATATAAAATAGTTATACAGAAAAGTCAAAATTGTAATAAAACAAAATTTTGAAAATGTCTTGGGCATCTGTGGGCCCGAACAGGGCCCTAGTGGGTCTAGAAAGGCATCCGTGGGCCTAGAAAGGGCGTTTGTGGCCCGGAAAGGACGTCCGTTGGCCAGGGCAGGTGTTTGGAAAACCTAGAATTTTCGATAAATTAAATCCCGCCACCGTCTATGGCGTCCGGGCTTACGAACAGGGCATCCGAGATCCCGAAATTGGTGTCCGTGGGTTCCGACGCCCTCGAACGCGGCGTTCGGGTGGTTCCTGACGGTGTTTTTGGCTCAAATTTTATGAGTGCGTAGCTTGAAAGATTCTAAATAGTTAGCACTTAAAGGAATTCAATTTGACTACGAAATGCTGAAACTTAATGAACAAGTTATTGACTAGAAAGGCAAACAAACAACAACTCAGGAGCCGGAAAAGGTCGGTTCGATACCCAAACTTTACATAGAGTAGATTAACTTAAAAGCAGTCAGAATACCTGTTTTCAAACCTATTTTTCCCTTGGAACAAGGTGATCCTTCACGTCGGGAATATCTGGAAGCCTCATTGATGCTGGTTCCGGATTGAGTTCAACCGAGCTTGTGACCCTTACAAGTTGATGACGTTCTTCACGTTTTGGTGGCAGTTTTATGACTTTTTGATGATTGTGGTGGCAATGGGAGTTGGAAAGCTTGTTTATGTGGCAATTTCGTTGGAATTTTGGCATTGAATCTGGGCTCGGGAGTTCAAAATGTGGGAGAATGTAGATGAATGAGAACTCTGGTTGCTTAGGGTTCTAGGTGATCTGATTGAGTGAAAAGGATAGATCCCTTATATAGACATCTCTGAAGATAGAGTAAACTCGGTAAATGAGCGAGGTTTAACGGGATTTGGTTGGGTAACTTCTAGAAAGAATCTAACTATGAAATTTTTCCATCATGTAAAGTAAGATATTATGATTTTCTAAGATAAAATTGGAAATTTTGATAAAGGAATATTTTAAATTCAATTTTTTGTAATATCTGCTCTGACAGTACTAGGAAATTATTGGAAATTTAAAAATTGAAAACTCCAAAGCCATTATGCTTCAAATGTCATCCTTTATCATGTGTTTAAATTTTAAAGCATTTCGAGTTGGTTTAAGTCATTTTTGGAGAAGAAAAAGTTTATGTGAGAGCTTTGGGGCGCTAAAAATTACGAAAATGCCCTTGTGATGACCAAGCTATCACCAATGTCCTAAGACGTGCTAATCGACCAGGGATTTCTGCGCCGTTTGACCAAATTATCCAATATAGGACTTGTGTCTTAAAGTACCTTGTGAGCCTCGACTTTTTGAACCCTATCCTATGTTGATTCAAGTTGATTAGGATCTGGCTAGGTTCTAGGTCTACTTATAACCTAAGATTAATAACTATGTCGTAAAACATTAATTACTAAGTCCTATGTTAGCTCACTGGAACCTAATTAGAGTCACACCTTTTTAATCTAGATTAAATTAGGAAAGGAGAGTTTGGGTTCGGGGGCTTGGTATTCGACTTATTTAGGGTTCAATTACTTTCATTACCCCTCGAAGTCGTTTTTCCTCTACTTAGTTTAATCACGAATTTTGTTTCTCTCTGTGGCCATAGACCCACTGTCCGAACCCACAGACCCTAATTAACCCAGTTTTCCGAAAAAGTCGAATTAAAGGAAGACAAAATTTTGAAAAAGTCCGGGGCCACGGACAGAATGTCCGTGGGCCCGGACATGCTTTGTAAAACCCTAAATTAAAAAAGATAAAAATTCCCACTGCCGTCCGAGGGTGTCCGTGACCACAGACAACCCGTCCGTGGGCCCGGACACAGGGTTCGGGGCTACGGACCACCTACGGACGACGGGTTTTTGGTGGTTTCCGATGGTGTTTTCGGCTCAAATTTTATGCACGTGTAGCCTGAAATATTTCCGAGATGTTAGTAATTACGATTTGCAATTTGAAGTCGAATTATTGACGAAACTTAATGAACAAGTTAGTTGACAGAAACAGAGATAAACGATAATTCAGAAACCGTAAATACACTAGAGCAGAAAATGTTTTTTACCATGGTTTTTTTGCTTAAAAACCACGGTAATAAACTGTGGTTTATGCTCGCGTCGTATATTACAAAATATCTATTAACGACAGTTCGTAACCGTCATTTAAAATAAGAGAAAAAACCACAGTTGTTTGAAACCGTCGTTTAAAACCCCTTCTCTCGCGATATTCATTGACTTTATACGACGGTTGGGAGTATGAACCGTGGTATAAAGTGCGTAATAAATGACGGTTATTACAAAAACCGTGGTATATAATGTTAAAAATCAACGAATAAACCACGGTTATATATAAAACCAAGGTTTATAGTCTGTGAATTTTTTTTTCAAATCGCCGGCGATTTAGCGCCGGCTTCAATTAATCTCAACAGAGCGCAGACACAAGAGAATGACCAGAACATGTATGTTCCTTGTTTACGAATTAGGGTTGCAAAATGAGTGAAGATTGCACATTATGTTCCTTGTTTGCCGGTGGGTTGCAAAATTACCGTGAAAGAGAATGAGAGAGGGCGGAGCAAGTCCTTGTTCGCCAGTTAGGGTTGTAAAAAATTACAGTGAAGAAGAGGCGCAGAGCATGTGTTCCTTGTTCGCTAGTGTGGGCTGCAAAAATTACCGTGAAAACAAGAGAATGAGAGAGCCGGAGCATGTCCTTGTTCGCCTGTTAGGTTTGCGAAAATTACAGTGAGTGGAAGAGGCGTAGAGCATGTGTTCCTTGTTTTCCAGTATGGGTTGCGAAGTTGAAGAGATGGCGCAGAGCATGTTCGCCGGTGGGTTGCAAAAATTACCGCGAGTTGAAGAAGAATGAAGAAGAGTTGCAGAGCATATGTGTTCCTTGTTAGAAAGTGTGGGTTGCAAAACAGTGAGAGAGAAATAATATATAATAAGAGAAGAGAAAGAGCCGCGTTAATTTTGGTCGAAAATTTGAATTCCCGCTTAGACTATATACCACGGTTCTTCCAAGATACCGTCATATAAATTGTATGACCACGACTAAAAACGACGGTTCTGACCAAACTGTGATTTAAAATACAACGCGCCAAGTTATATACGACGGTTCCACCCAGAACCGTGGTATAAAATACAACGCATCAAGCTATATACAACTGTTCCACCCAGAACCGTGGTATAAAATACAACGCGTCAAGCTATATACGATGGTTCCACCCAGAACCGTGGTATAAAATCTCCCGTAGAGAATTTTTGTGACGGTTATTCTAATAACCGTGGTTTAAAATTTTTAAATGACGGTTATGTGATTAACCGTGGTTTAATTGCGTCATTTAAAATCTTTTTTCTACTAGTGAGAGTTGGTTCGATCCGGGATTTCGACTGAGAGCAATTAAAGACAAAAGGAGTCGAATTATCCATTTACAAACCTTGTTTACCTTTCAGATTGTATGATCTGTCACGTCGGGATACGTCGCAAGCCTCGTTGATGGTAGATTCGAAAAGACTTCGAACCGAGCTTCTATCCTAGTTGTTCTTGATGTTCTCCATGTTTTGATGGTGTTTTAGTGGGGTTTTGATGATGATTGACTTAGGGAGTGGGAAAAAGTGTTTAGAAGGTGATTTTGGTGAAGATTTGATAGAATTTCGGGGCTCGGGAGTTGAAAAACGCGAGAGACTTAAGACGGCTGAGTATTCTGACTTCTTAGGGCTTGAGAGATTCTTCTTGGATCAAGGGTTAAGGTTCCTTATATAGGATTCCTTAAAGATAGAAAACTCTGGTAAAACTGAGATTTACCGACATTTTAGCTCAAAGGTTTGTAAAAGGAATTTGACTATGAAATTGTATACTTGGGTAAAGGATGATATTTCTGATTTTTCCAAGGTGGAATCGATTTTTTTGGATATTGGAATATTTTTAAATTCAATTTCTCATCAGATTCAATAAGAAATTACTAGATAATTATTGAAAATTCAAAAAAAATCAAAATTCCTAAGCCATTATGCTCAAATGTCATCCCTATCATGGTTTAAAATCTCAAATCATTTTGAATTGATTTGAGCCACTTTCGGTGGAGAGAAAGCTTTTATAGGGCTTAGGAGCCTTTGAAAATTAAGAAAAAGCCCCTGAAGCTAACCTAGATGTCTCTGGCACTCCAGAATGTGCCGATCAAACTGGGAATCATTGCCGCCTGACCAAACTACCGTTTTAGTACCTATGCCTTAAGATACTCTCTTCTGCGGGGGGGGGGGGGGGGGGTTAAAATTTGGGTATAACAGATTGCCCCCCATCAACTTGTCTTTGTAATGAGAATGAAAAGATTGGTTGATGCCTGAGTGATGCCTAAAATTTTGACCAGTAGTGAGGAATGAATTAGATTTCTGCTGAAACTCTAATGATTGTGCTATGTTATTATGAGGCGCTAGCTACCTAGGAGAGAAATTTGAGATTATTGGGCCATCATGAGGTGCCAACTTCCTAAAAGAGAAGCTTGAAATTATTAGGCAATTATGAGGCGCCTACTACCTAAAAGAGGAGTCTAAATGTGCTGGGCTATTATGAGGCGCGAACTACCTAAAAGAGAAGTCTATATGTGTTGGGCTATTATGAGGTGCCAACTACCTAAAATGTGAAAAGTGGACTAAACTAAGAATGAATAAACTAGACCGAGCATGTAAGGTGTCGGGGACTTAATGTTAAATGGAATACACCGAGCATTATTAGGTGTCAGGAACCTGAAGCTAAATGGAATACACCGGCATTATAAGGTGTCGGGAACCTGAAGCTAAGTGGAATACGCCGAGCAATATAAGGTGTCGGGAACCTGAAGGTAAATGGAATACGCCGAGCATTATAAGGTGTCGGGAACCTGAAGGTAAATGGAATACGCTGAGCATTATAAGGTGTCAGGAACCTGAAAGTAAATAGAATATAGCCGATCCCTCTCATGTATTAGAACCCGAACATCTATCCCTAGAGCCGACGATGAGATATGTCGAGACTCCACTGTGAATCCTTGATACAAAGACAAGAGACACTCGCCATAAATCTGTATGGATGGTGAAGGTCTTGTGGTCTAACCACGATGTCGAGGAAGCGACTTGGGAATTAGAGGACGCCATGAAGGCGAAAGTACCGAATCTATTGTAGACTAGATGTCTAGTATCCGTATAGCACGGAGGGTACGGGGCGTACCCCTTTTAAGGGGGGTAGAGCCTTTTTGCTTTGCATTGCTTCGGGTTAGCATTGCGTAGTATGTATGTATTGTAATTGTATTTTGTTGGCACATGTAGTGCTAATTGTATTTTATTGGCACATGTAGTGCTAGTAGTATTCAGTATGTAGTATAATGAGTATGGTATGTGTATGGTACGTGTTGACACGAATGACATTGTGAAGTGTATTGTGGAATGTACGAACTGAATGGTGTATTGTGTATGGTATTTGAATGGAGTTGTGTATGAATTGAGTATTGTGTATGGCGATTGAACTGAGTATGGTGTATGGTATCTGAATTGGTACGCTGGTAGTGTAAGAATTGTGAACACCTTGTAAGGTGGTAGTAGAATACATTGTGGCAATTGGTTTGCCAAATGAGTAGAAATGGTAAACCGTAACCTTGAGCAACTTTGAGGGCAAAGTTTCTTAAGGGGGGTAGATTGAAATACCCCGTAATTAAAAATAGTGATTAATTAGGCTAATTATAATTTTAAAGGCTTAATTACAGTTAAATAAATATGAGGGAACAAATCCCGAAGGAAACGGACCTTTAAAATGGTTTAAAAGCATAAACGAACCTTAAAGCGCGTTCTTCGAGGAAACCGGGAAAACGTGACTTTAAGCGGGTCAAATAGACTCGTAACAGTTTTGGTCAACTAAATAGTTACTAATAAATATTAGTGGAGCTTTGGAACCAATAAAATTAATTAAACGAGAAAATTCCGGAAAACGGGTTCCGGTAAGTAAAACTGTCAAAACCGGGAAGTTGTGGGGTGAGAGTGCGAATAAACAAAGTTAATGTGTCCACTTTGTAAATAAAAAAGTAAAAATGTGTGTGTGTGTGTGTAGGGGGAACCAATTTCCCCTCCTCTCACTCACTCTCTTTATTATTTGTAACTCACAACAAGACAAAGAAATAAAGAAAGAAAAAAGGGACCCTCTCTCTCCTACTCCCCTCTTCCTCTCACGCATCCCCCTCCCTCTCTTTCTCTATTTCTTCTTCCCTGCGATGTCAATGGCGATTTTGTGAGCCCCCTACAGCTCTCACCTTCTCTCCTCTCTTTGACCACTCAAACCTTCTCCAAACTCAACAAAAATTATACCATTGTAACCCCTTGCAAAGAAGAACACATTCCCCCTTTCAAAAATCGAAAATGACCGTTTTCATCTCCATGGGTGTTCTCCATTTGAAGCTTGAGTACCACCATTAGAAGCACCTTCACCTCCTTGTCATTTTGAGGTAAAAATATTCTTGAAAACCTATCTTTTTCTAGCCCTTACATACAAAACGAAAATTCAAAGCGAGTCTTGTTTTACTCCTTGCATTCCAGCCGATTTTGGCTACTCATTTGGGCTAGGAATCTTGTTCATTTGCTAGACAAGGACTCCACACGTTGGTTGGAAGGTAATACTCTTTTTCTAAACCCTAAAACATTTAAATTCTAGGGTTAGTGCAAAAATGAATGTTAAATGGTATTGTGTATTGATATGGGTTGTAGAACTTGGGTGTGAACCCCATTCAAAACTGAGAACAAAGGAGAAGGAAGGAAGAGAAGGAGAAGGGAAGAAAGAAAACTAGAAAGAACAAGGTAAAGACTCTTACCTTGAACTAGTTGTATTGTGTAATGTAACAGTTTTTGGAGTGGTAAAATGAGTAGTGAATTTGATTAATGAGTAGTAGTAATGTAGTGTAATTGAGAAGAGAATCAAACAGTTTTTGAAGTTTAAAAGATGTTTAAAAGCTTGGGAAAACCATGGGTAGTATGTGTAAGAGTGTAGGAATTTTATTGTTGTTGTAGTAGTGTGGAAAGGTGAGCATATGGCTTGAATAAACAGGTTGTGAGAATGAGAATATGTGAGCTGAAATAATGTGTGGAGAATGTTAAAAATATAGGGGAGACTATGTCCAATTTTACTTAGGAATGAGAGGACTTAAGTTGTTTAAGAAGAGAAAGTAATCTAGGTGATAACTAGGTGTACTTGAGGAGTGTAATGGGACTGTTTTGTAGTTGAAAACGGATTTGGATAAGGTTTGGGCAATGTGAAGAAATAGGATGTAAAGTGTGGTATTTTGGATGCTAGGAATAGCATTATTTGAATGAGTAATGAATGATAGAAGTGCGAGTGGAAATCTATAGCAAAATGCATTAAGGAAGAAAACTGGGAAGGTGTTGAGTTGAAACTTAGAGAATTGTGTATATAAGTTAGTATAGAATTGTACAATGAGTTAGGAAATGAATTAGCATGATTGGGAGTGTTTAAGTTGTACTAAAACATGTTAGGATGTATGTAGGAAGATTGGGGAAGCAATGGGTGAAATTGGGGAAAGAAAACAAGGTCTGTAGCAAGGTTCTGCTACCGTCCGACCCAGAGTCTGGATCGGACGGTGGGTCGGACGGGCTTAAGAAACAAAAATCAATCTTTCTGGAATGGTCCGACCTAGGACCGTGGATTGGACGTGGGTCGGACAGGCAAAAAAAATAGCGGTCGAAGTTTCTGACTTCGTCCGACCCAGAGTCTGGAACACGGGACCGAAACCTTCTGGAACGGTCCGACCCAGAGGGCATGGGTCGGGCAGAAATAGTGCTGGGTCGGACGGGAAGAATTTCAGAGAACGGTAATCTACTGGAATGGTTGATAAGTGCGAAAATATAGACTTTTAAGGGTTTAATTACCTTACAATTTGCAGTATTTTAAGTAATATTTCTCACTTATCTTACGATTTTCCTAGATTTATGTTTTGATACGAATTGATATATTTTATGTGTTAAATGTAGGAAAAAGTGTTGGAATCAAGTAGTTTACTTCACAAGCTTTCCAACGCAACAAACGGCGAGTAAAACGGACTTATAACGAAAAATCTGGAGCCGATTCAAGATTGGAATACACTCGTATATATATAGATATATATTGTACGCATACCACGCGGACAACACAGGCATGACCGCCTGTTATGAAGTGGACAAAACAGAGGCGTCCGCCTGTTATGTAGCGGACAAGACTCAGGCGACCGCCTGTTAACTGGCGGACAGGAGCAGAGGCGTCCGCCTCATAACACGCGGACTGAGCTAGGCGCGAGGCGGACAAGAGCATTTCAGCGCACGGAACAGAATTAGAATTTCGACGAACAGAGTTTTCTTCTTCCACGGCGCCGCAGTCGAACTACCTTCATTAATTGCAGACGGTCGCCCACCTTAATTTGTGCACGCGTGACTATCTCTGCAATCAATTGCTCTGCCCGATGAAATCTCTGACTGCAATCTTCACGGATCTGCACCAACTCCACCGCCATCTACTCACTAGCTCACAATTCCTGTCACTTTCCGTTGTCTGTTTCTGAAATCCTCCGCCTATATAAACCCACACTCTGCTTGCTAAAAAATCTATCAGTCATCGACAAGCCATTCATCTATCAGTCCACGAATTAATCCATTCCATCACGCATCCATCATCCATCGACTGAGTCATTTACCACACTCCCTCGCTCACGCTCACGCTCCATTCACATTTCCCTCAATCAAAATCATCACCCATCCACTATTAAATTCCCACGTAAACATACACCCCACTTTCCATTTTATTTCCACTGTCACGCACCAGCTCTACAGAAATAAATTAGCAGACGGGGCAGCGCAAGACGGAGTTGAAGCGAGGAACCGGAGTGAACTTCTAAACTGGAGTTACCTCTTACCCTTACTTTAATTTATTTAATGCATTCCTTTTCTGTTATCGTTGTTTCTGTAACGATGAGCGAGTAAGTATTTTAGCTTCCCGGGTTGGGAAGCGAACCTATTTCCTAAATTCTGTTATGTATTTCTTCAAATAAATTTAGTTAACTGCAACAGTTCAATTCCTGTCCTTCAAGTGTTTTAATTATTTGGCCGGTAGTTAAAACAACCCTTGTAGTTATTTTATTAAAATGCGAGAGCTGAGATAAATAACTAGACGAAGGAAGTTGAACCTAATTAACAGCTAGAAGCCTGATCCGGCCTATAGGTTAATTAGACTCCAATAGAAACTGCTCTTTATGCGATTAATTGTGTCCGGTCTAGAGCATTAGCCTGCTGCTAGGTCTAACAATTGGTTAGGATTCATTATACTTAGTCGTTAATGAATTAATTAAAGTTTCTGAGTTATTGCAGTAAAATTAAAGGAAGAATTTAGTAACAGATATAAAAGGAATAGGTAAGCAAACAACCCGGGGTGCGCTTTTCTATTTATCACATTCATCACTCTTTAAATCCCTCTGTGTTTATTTAAGTTGTTTTATTTTTCCTTGTAGTTTAGTTTCTTTTAATCAATCAATCAAAACCGAAAAAGTGATATTTCCTGTTTTCTTTAGTTTAACTTAATTTCCCAGTTAATCAAATATTTGTCAATTAATTATACGAGGTCCCTGAGATCGACAACCCCATTTAATCACTATACCCGCAAAACGATAGGTACACTGCCTATGTGGTAGAAGTAGTCACATATTTCTCCATCAAGTTTTTGGCGCCGTTGCCGGGGACCTCCGGCACGGTTAATTGACAATTATTATTTAATTGGGATAAGTTAAATTTTTCATTCTTTTATTTTTATTTTCTGTTTGATATTTTCTCTTATTTTTGCCACGTATATAGTTAATCTAGTTTTTCCATATTCATACCAACTCGTCTCTTATGCGTCGGACTCGATCTGCAGGAGAACCTATAGCTGAATTTCAGCCAGAGATCGAAAGAGTTCTCCACAGCAGGCGACAACTACAGTTTGCCATGACGACCAGACAAACTCTGGGGGAGTACCAGCAACCATCAGTAGAAGGACGATCCTCTGCTATCGTCCTCCCTCAAGTGACGCAAACTGAGCTCGACGCCTGGCAATTCAAGACGAGCTTCATCACCACGTTGTACCACCAGGGACAATTCAGCGGACTTGACTCAGATGATGCCCCACACCACATCTCTGCATTCCTGGACTTCTGCAATACATTCAACAAGACGGGGAACCTGAACGAGCGCATTCGTCTACAGCTGTTCCCCTATTCTCTGAAAGACGGAGCGTCCAGGTGGCTAAGGAGTCTGCAACCGGGTAGCATCCACACTTGGGCTGACTTGGCAAACAAGTTCCTGGCGAAGTACTATCCACCGTCAAAGACAAGGGAAAGATCGCT
Organism: Limonium bicolor; assembly: GCA_023374045.1. Taxonomy (NCBI): domain Eukaryota; kingdom Viridiplantae; phylum Streptophyta; class Magnoliopsida; order Caryophyllales; family Plumbaginaceae; genus Limonium; species Limonium bicolor. The sequence continues at coordinate 27,693,074 of CM041779.1, read as the reverse complement.
GAAATCACAAACTTTTGTCAAGAACCAGGTGAGTCCCTGTATGATTCTTGGGATAGATTCAAGGAGCTGCAGATTCAATGCCCACACCATGGTATGAGTAGCGAAGAACTAGTACTGTCGTTCTTTAAGGGATTAAATGATTCAAACAAATGGTACTAAGTTCCTCATCTGGAGGAAACTTTATGGCAAGAACTGGGGATGAAGCGATGGAGCTTTTGGACACCATGACCGCTAGTACCAGACAGTGGTGCAAGAACAAGGGGAGAGGTGAGCCAAAAGCAGGTATGTATAATATTCCCCCACAGGATCATTTATCCGCTCAACTAACAGCTCTTACTAAAGTTGTGGAAAAGTTAGCTGTAAACCAGACGCAACAGCAAACCGCGAAGGCAGCTACTTCTTCGCCTTTCCTGAATCCTTGCTGTGAGAATTGTGGAGGAGCCCACGAAACGTTCAACTGTGAAGGTCCTAGCTTTGCAGGTAACCCGAAGAGCTAAAATCGATCAACAACAGACCAGGTAACCCTATAACCTAACAATTTCAATCAGAATAATTGGAGGAACAATCAACAACCTCCATGGAGGGGTAATGATCAGTCTATAGGTAATTTTGGGTTCAATCAAAATAGACCACCTTACTTTAGACAGCAGGAGCAATCCCAAAATTCTCAAGGAGGCAGTGGTAAAATTGAGAATATGCTGGCAGAAATCCTTAAACAAGGCCAAACTACAAACTCCAGGATTGCCGAAATAGAAGCTAAACTTTCTGAACAAGCCGCTAAAAACGCTGATCAAGCTTCTATCAACCTGAGCCTAGAGAGGCAAATGAGTCAAATTTCACAACAGCTGGCACAGCGACCGACGGGGTCACTTCCCAGTCAGCCTGACCCTAACCCAAGGGAGCATGCAAAAGCAGTAACTCTGAGAAGCGGCAAGGAACTAGTTTCTGATGTTCCAGAAGTTGAAGAAGATTTTAATAAGCCAGCTGAATCTCAACCTGAAGTGGAGGAAACAACAAATCCCAAGGAGAAGGAGTCTCCTGAATCTCTCACTATTAAACCTTCTCAACTCTCTTATAATCCTCCTATTCCATTCCCTAACAGACTAAAGAAAAAGAACATGGACGAGCAATATGGGAAATTTCTTAATATCTTTAAGAAATTAACTATTAACATCCCTTTTTCTGATGCTTTGTCTCAAATGCCTATGTATGCTAAATTTATGAAGGATATTTTGTCTAACAGGCGTTCTTTGCTAGAGTCTGACACAGTCAATTGACAGAAAGAGTATCTGCAGTTCTCCTGAAGAAGCTGCCACCCAAGTTAGGAGATCCGGGTCTTCCCATCATTCCATGCGCTATCGAGAAGGGATTGTGGTAACGGTTTATGTGATTTAGGAGCAAGTATTAATTTGATGCCTTTATCTATTTTCAAGAAATTAGGTGTAGGTCAATGTGCTCCCACATCTGTTCAGTTACAACTAGCAGACCGTTCCATAATTTATCCTAAAGGAAAAGTTGAGGACTGGTAGTTTCTATTGATAAATTTATTTTCCCTGCTGATTTTATCATCATTGATATGGAGGAAGATACAGATGTACCACTAATTTTGGGCAGACCGTTTATGAGAACTGCCCGCACTCTCATTGATGTGGAAGGAGGGAAGATTATTCTAAGATTTCATGATGAGCAGGTTGTTTTCGACATGACACGCAACATGAAGCGTCCTGCCGCTGTTCAATCCTGCTTTGCTATAGATATTATTGACTCTTTAGTGCAGGAAACTATTTTAAGCAAAGAAGAAGAGGAAATCCTGGAAAGATGTCTTATGGCATCTTGTAAGCTGATGATGAGGATCCAGATATGGCCCTCATGGCTGAGGAGTTAAACAAAAGGCGGCCACACTTCCACAAGTACCAGCAGCAATTTGAGAAAGTCGAGCGAAGTGCTGACCGGCCAAGACCATCTATTGAAAAACCTCCTACAGTGGAGATGAAACCTCTTCCCTCTCATTTGAAATATTCTTTTCTTAATGAACCATCGGAATTACCTGTTATAATCTCTTCTGACTTGACAGGAACTCAAGAGAAGCAACTACTGGAGGTGTTGCGCAATCACACATCAGCTATTGGTTGGTCGATAGCAGATATTAAGGAATCAGCCCTCAGTTGTGTTCTCACCGAATCTATATGGAAGATAACTACCGACCATTGGCTCAGCCTCAGCGACGTCTTAACCCAGTCCTAAAAGAGGTAGTTAAGAAAGAGGTAATCAAACTACTCGATGCAGGCATTATTTACCCTATTTCAGACAGTAAATGGGTAAGTCCAGTTCAGGTAGTACCAAAGAAAGGAGGAATAACTGTGGTTCCTAATGAAAAGGGTGAGCTGATTACCCAGCGTCCCACTACAGGATGGCGGGTTTGTATTGATTATAGAAAATTAAATGACGCCACTCGTAAGGACCATTTTCCATTACCTTTCATTGATCAAATGTTGGAAAGACTAGCTGGACATGACTACTACTGCTTTCTGGATGGCTTTTCAGGTTATTTTCAATCCCTATAGCTCCTGAGGATCAGGATAAGACAACTTTTACCTGTCCGTATGGAACCTATAGTTATAAAAATGCCATTTGGATTATGTAATGCTCCTGCCACGTTTCAACGTTGTATGATGGCCATCTTTGCTGAATATATTGAGAAATGCATTGAGGTTTTTATGGACGATTTTTCTGTTTATGGTCTAACATTTGAATCCTGTCTAGAAAACCTTGATCTTGTGCTGTCCAGGTGTGAAGAAACCAATCTGGTGTTAAATTGGGAAAAATGCCACTTCATGGTTCGCGAAGGAATCGTCCTGGGCCACAAAATTTCTTCAAAAGGTATTGAGGTAGACCGGGCTAAAGTCGAGGTAATTGAAAAGCTCCCACCACCATCTTCTGTTAGAGATATTCGCAGTTTTCTTGGACACGCAGGTTTTTATAGAAGATTCATCAAAGATTTTTCCAAAATCTCTAAACCTCTGTGTGATCTATTGGCGAAGGATGTTAAGTTCCATTTTTCTGAAGAATGTCTGTCAGCTTTTAATTTATTAAAAGAAAAGCTAATTTCTGCACCTGTCGTTGTGTCTCCTGATTGGTCACTCCCTTTTGAGATAATGTGTGACGCTAGTGATTACGCTGTGGGAGCCGTGTTATGTCAGAAGATTGATAAAATTCTTCGGGTAGTATATTATGCAAGTCGAACTTTAAATGATGCCCAGAAAAATTATGCGACCACAGAAAAAGAATTACTAGCTGTAGTTTTTGCTCTAGATAAGTTTCGATCTTATTTACTGGGTGGTAAAATTATTGTGCATACTGACCACTCTGCTCTTAAGTATTTGTTTGCTAAGGCAGAGTCAAAACCCAGGTTAATTAGATGGATTCTCCTATTGCAAGAATTTGATATTGAGATCAGGGACAAGAAGGGAACACAAAATGTGGTAGCTGATCATCTGTCCAGAATGGAGGCATCTGATGATGGGACTCCCATCAACGAGTCTTTCCCTGATGAGTCAGCATTTGCAGCAGAAGATGTTGAGGACCCATGGTTTGCTGATATCGCTAACTACCTTGTTAGGAAGATTGTTCCAGCTGATATGACTTATCAGCAAAGAAAAAGGTTCTTCTCCATTGTCAAACATTATTTTTGGGATGACCCTTATCTGTTTAAAGTCTGTGCAGATGGTCATTAGGAGATGTGTCCAGAAGTCAGAGGTCAGAAACATCTCCTCCATTGCCATTCCAGAGAAGCCGGTGGACATCATGGTGCCACTCGAACCGCTGCAAAAATACTAGAATCAGGTTTTTTCTGGAACACCCTTCACAAGGATTGTCATGCGTTTGTTTCGACATGTGATCGGTGTCAAAGGCAAGGTAATCTATCTCGTCGAAATGAGCTACCACTGAATAACATGTTAGTAGAAGTTGAGCTATTTGACGTCTGGGGTATTGATTTTATGGGTCCCTTCCCAAACTCTTTCGGTAATCTTTACATCTTAGTAGCTGTTGATTATGTTTCAAAATGGGCGGAAGCCCTTGCCTGTTCTACTAATGATGCTAAAACTGTTGTGAAGTTCCTGAGGAAAAATATTTTCACTCGATTCGGCGTTCCTCGAGCCATAATCAGTGACGGTGGCTCCCATTTCTGTAACCGCCAGTTCGCGGCGCTATTAAAGAAGTATGGGGTTCGACATAAGGTTGCCTTACCCTACCATCCTCAAACAAATGGGCAGGCCGAAGTAACGAACCGAGAGCTCAAGTGGATCTTGCAAAAGACGGTGAACTCTTCTCGAAGGATTGGTCACTTCGATTAGATGAAGCGCTCTGGGCCTACCGCACTGCTTTCAAGACACCAATTGGCATGTCTCCCTACAAGTTGGTTTTTGGGAAGGCATGCCACTTGCCTGTGGAATTAGAATACAAGTCATATTGGGCTTTGAAAGCTCTTAATTTTGACCTACAGCAAGCCGGTGATAAACGTAAGTTCCAGTTGATAGAGTTGGAGGAACTCAGGAACGAATCTTACGAGAATGCTGTAATATATAAGGAACGTACCAAGCGTGGCATGACAAGATGATTGCCAATCGAGAACTCAAGGTGGGGGACCAAGTCCTACTTTTCAACTCCAGGCTCAGATTCTTCCCAGGTAAGCTGAAATCATACTGGTCAGGACCTTACCCTATTATTAGCATTTCCCCATTCGGTGCAATTGAACTCGCCAATGCAAAGGGGGAAACATTTAAAGTCAATGGGTCAAGAGTCAAGAAATTTCTGGGTACTTCACTGGATCAAGCTGCTACATATGAAGTATCTCTTAAAGATCTAATTGCAGGATAGCTACTTCACAAAGTCCAGCCAATGACTATAAAGAGGGCAGCTGACTGGGAGGCAACCCAGGGGTAATTTTCAGTTCAAGTTTTAAAGTTACGCATATATTTCTCTCTAATATTTTGTTATATATATATATGAAAAAAAAAGAAAAGAGAAAAGAAGAGAAGAAGACAGAAGCAGAAGGAGGTAATTATACCTGTGCTACTAACGCAACGCTTCCTAGCGTTATTTTGGTATTTGACAGTGTGTGTAGGTAAACCATTTGTTGCAATCACTCCAAGCTGAACCCTTGCTTAGACTCAAGTGTGAGGAAAATCGACCCCACCGCCAATGCTTTAAGTGTGAGGAAGGGCACCTTCCTCAATCTCACGATATCAGGGGAGTCTCAGTTCCTTTATTTTTAATATTTATGTTCAGCCACTCGAGCTTTAACTGTTGATTCATGAGTCTGGCATATTTTGAAAGGTCTTTTCTTGATTATTTTATGAACAATGAGGACATTGCTCCTCTTAAGTGTGAGGAAGTTTAGACCTTTCCATGAAAATATGCCAGTAGTACCTAATGCCACACTTGATTTTATTATTCTCTAATTATGATAGTAAGCTTCTCTAAAGGCCAATACATGTCGAATTTTCGGGCTAAAATTTTTTGTGGAAGTTTTTGAAATCGAGCCTGATGACAACCTCAAGAATCGTTCTGCTTGACGTTGTTTGTATATATCAATTTATTTCTTCAAAATTACATCTATTTTCACTAAATCTGGTGGATAAGCTGATTGTGGAAATTGAGCTACCTTAGCTTGGCAATCATGGAACTAAGTGAAAGTTTGGTATGAAAAGGATAAGGCAAGGTACTCCTCTGATCATATAATGAAGTTTTCTGAACCAAAACAGGTCTCGTTCATTCGGTTATTAAGTCCTTGGGGTGCCTTATCACCCATCTACCTAAGGTCTTGTGATCTGGGATAGAAGGCCCAAAGCCGCTACATGGGTGAAGAGAAAAGTCTGGGGGATGAAACAAATTGTGCGAACAAGAAAAAAAAATGAACATGCAAAACTCTTAATGCTAAATGATTGTCGCAATTTATCATATTTTGATCATGAGTATGTGGTGTTGAAAGGTATCACGGAATAAGGTGTTACTTCACACCCCTTGTCATCCAAAGGTTAGAGAAAAGAAATTGGTGGAAGGTTCCAAGCTAATCTATGTTCAATTTTTACAATCTGACTTATCCATGCTCTTATTAAAAAAAATTTTCTGTTTCACTGTTTACAAAAACCTACATCTAAGAGCAAGATTATTCTTTTGATTGCCATTTAGCTTGATTTCCTTCCACGATTGTTGAACCCCGGAGTTTGATCCTGTGACCTTAGAGAAAGTTTGTTCTTATTTGCTTGAGGACAAGCAAAAGTTAAGTGTGAGGAAGTTTGATAAGTGCGAAATATAGACTTTTAAGGGTTTAATTACCTTACAATTTGCAGTTTTTAAGCAATATTTCTCACTTATCTTACGATTTTCCTAGATTTATGTTTTGATACGAATTGATATATTTTATGGTAAATGTAGGAAAAAGTGTTGGAATCAAGTAGTTTACTTCACAAGCTTTCCAACGCAACAAACGGCGAGTAAAACGGACTTATAACGAAAAATCTGGAGCCGATTCAAGATTGGAATACACTCGTATATATATAGATATATTGTACGCATACACGCGGACAACACAGGCATGACCGCCTGTTATGTAGGACAAAACAGAGGCGTCCGCCTGTTATGTAGTGGACAAGACTCAGGCGACCGCCTGTTAACTGGCGGACAGGAGCAGAGGCGTCCGTCATAACAGCGGATGAGCTAGGCGCGAGGCGGACAAGAGCATTTCAGCGCACGGAACAGAATTAGAATTCGCGAACAGAGTTTTCTTCTTCCACGGCGCCGCAGTCGAACTACCTTCATTAATTGCAGACGGTCGCCCACCTTAATTTGTGCACGCGTGACTGTCTCTGCAATCAATTGCTCTGCCCGATGAAATCTCTGACTGCAATCTTCACGGATCTGCACCAACTCCACCGCCATCTACTCTCTATTCCTGTCACTTTCCGTTGTCTGTTTCTGAAATCCTCCGCCTATATAAACCCACACTCTGCTTGCTAAAAAATCATCCAGTCATCGACACTCCATTCATCTATCAGTCCACGAATTAATCCATTCATCCACGCATCCATATCCATCGACTGAGTCATTTACCCACTCCCTACTCACGCTCACGCTCCATTCACTTCATTTCCCTCAATCAAATCATCACCCATCCACTTATTAAATTCCCACGTAATACATACACCCCACTTTCCATTTTATTTCCACTATTACGCACCAGCTCTACAGAAATAAATTAGCAGACGGGGCAGCGCAAGACGAAGTTGAAGCGAGGGACCGGAGTGAACTTCTAAACTGGAGTTATCTCTTACCCTTACTTTAATTTATTTAATGCATTCCTTTTCTGTTATCGTTGTTTCTGTAACGATGAGCGAGTAAGTATTTTAGCTTCCCGGGTTGGGAAGCGAACCTATTTCCTAAATTCTGTTATGTATTTCAAATAAATTTAGTTAACTGCAACAGTTCAATTCCTGTCCTTCAAGTGTTTTAATTATTTGGCCGGTAGTTAAAACAACCCTTGTAGTTATTTTATTAAAATGCGAGAGCTGAGATATAACTAGACGAAGGAAGTTGAACCTAATTAACAGCTAGAAGCCTGATCCGGCCTATAGGTTAATTAGACTCCAATAGAAACTGCTCTTTATGCGATTAATTGTGTCCGGTCTAGAGCATTAGCCTGCTGCTAGGTCTAACAATTGGTTAGGATTCATTATACTTAGTCGTTAATGAATTAATTAAAGTTTCTGAGTTATTGCAGTAAAATTAAAGGAAGAATTTAGTAACAGATATAAAAGGAATAGGTAAGCAAACAACCCGGGGTGCGCTTTTCTATTTATCACATTCACCACTCTTTAAATCCCTCTGTGTTTATTTAAGTTGTTTTATTTTTCCTTGTAGTTTAGTTTCTTTTTAATCAATCAATCAAAACCGAAAAAGTGATATTTCCTGTTTTCTTTAGTTTAACTTAATTTCCCAGTTAATCAAATATTTGTCAATTAATTATACGAGGTCCCTGAGATCGACAACCCCATTTAATCACTATACCCGCAAAACGATAGGTACACTGCCTATGTGGTAGAAGTAGTCACATATTTCTCCATCAAGTTTTTGGCGCCGTTGCCGGGGACCTCCGGCACGGTTAATTGACAATTATTATTTAATTGGGATAAGTTAAATTTTTCATTCTTTTATTTTTATTTTCTGTTTGAATTTTTCTCTTTATTTTTGCCACGTATATAGTTAATCTAGTTTTTCCATATTCATACCAACTCGTCTCTTATGCGTCGGACTCGATCTGCAGGAGAACCTATAGCTGAATTTCAGCCAGAGATCGAAAGAGTTCTCCACAGCAGGCGACAACTACAGTTTGCCATGACGACCAGACAAACTCTGGGGGAGTACCAGCAACCATCAGTAGAAGGACGATCCTCTGCTATCGTCCTCCCTCAAGTGACGCAAACTGAGCTCGACGCCTGGCAATTCAAGACGAGCTTCATCACCACGTTGTACCACCAGGGACAATTCAGCGGACTTGACTCAGATGATGCCCCACACCACATCTCTGCATTCCTGGACTTCTGCAATACATTCAACAAGACGGGGAACCTGAACGAGCGCATTCGTCTACAGCTGTTCCCCTATTCTCTGAAAGACGGAGCGTCCAGGTGGCTAAGGAGTCTGCAACCGGGTAGCATCCACACTTGGGCTGACTTGGCAAACAAGTTCCTGGCGAAGTACTATCCACCGTCAAAGACAAGGGAAAAGATCGCTGAAATCACAAACTTTTGTCAAGAACCAGGTGAGTCCCTGTATGATTCTTGGGATAGATTCAAGGAGCTGCAGATTCAATGCCCACACCATGGTATGAGTAGCGAAGAACTAGTACTGTCGTTCTTTAAGGGATTAAATGATTCAAACAAGATGGTACTAAGTTCCTCATCTGGAGGAAACTTTATGGCAAGAACTGGGGATGAAGCGATGGAGCTTTTGGACACCATGACCGCTAGTACCAGACAGTGGTGCAAGAACAAGGGGAGAGGTGAGCCAAAAGCAGGTATGTATAATATTCCCCCACAGGATCATTTATCCGCTCAACTAACAGCTCTTACTAAAGTTGTGGAAAAGTTAGCTGTAAACCAGACGCAACAGCAAACCGCGAAGGCAGCTACTTCTTCGCCTTTCCTGAATCCTTGCTGTGAGAATTGTGGAGGAGCCCACGAAACGTTCAACTGTGAAGGTCCTAGCTTTGCAGGTAACCCCGAAGAGCTAAAATCGATCAACAACAGACCAGGTAACCCTATCCTAACAATTTCAATCAGAATAATTGGAGGAACAATCAACAACCTCCATGGAGGGGTAATGATCAGTCTATAGGTAATTTTGGGTTCAATCAAAATAGACCACCTTACTTTAGACAGCAGGAGCAATCCCAAAATTCTCAAGGAGGCAGTGGTAAAATTGAGAATATGCTGGCAGAAATCCTTAAACAAGGCCAAACTACAAACTCCAGGATTGCCGAAATAGAAGCTAAACTTTCTGAACAAGCCGCTAAAAACGCTGATCAAGCTTCTATCAACCTGAGCCTAGAGAGGCAAATGAGTCAAATTTCACAACAGCTGGCACAGCGACCGACGGGGTCACTTCCCAGTCAGCCTGACCCTAACCCAAGGGAGCATGCAAAAGCAGTAACTCTGAGAAGCGGCAAGGAACTAGTTTCTGATGTTCCAGAAGTTGAAGAAGATTTTAATAAGCCAGCTGAATCTCAACCTGAAGTGGAGGAAACAACAAATCCCAAGGAGAAGGAGTCTCCTGAATCTCTCACTATTAAACCTTCTCAACTCTCTTATAATCCTCCTATTCCATTCCCTAACAGACTAAAGAAAAAGAACATGGACGAGCAATATGGGAAATTTCTTAATATCTTTAAGAAATTAACTATTAACATCCCTTTTTCTGATGCTTTGTCTCAAATGCCTATGTATGCTAAATTTATGAAGGATATTTTGTCTAACAGGCGTTCTTTGCTAGAGTCTGACACAGTCAATTGACAGAAAGAGTATCTGCAGTTCTCCTGAAGAAACTGCCACCCAAGTTAGGAGATCCGGGTCTTCCCATCATTCCATGCGCTATCGAGAAGGTGATTGGTAACGGTTTATGTGATTTAGGAGCAAGTATTAATTTGATGCCTTTATCTATTTTCAAGAAATTAGGTGTAGGTCAATGTGCTCCCACATCTGTTCAGTTACAACTAGCAGACCGTTCCATAATTTATCCTAAAGGAAAAGTTGAGGACCTGGTAGTTTCTATTGATAATTTTTTTCCCTGCTGATTTTATCATCATTGATATGGAGGAAGATACAGATGTACCACTAATTTTGGGCAGACCGTTTATGAGAACTGCCCGCACTCTCATTGATGTGGAAGGAGGGAAGATTATTCTAAGATTTCATGATGAGCAGGTTGTTTTCGACATGACACGCAACATGAAGCGTCCTGCCGCTGTTCAATCCTGCTTTGCTAATATTATTGACTCTTTAGTGCAGGAAACTATTTTAAGCAAAGAAGAAGAGGAAATCCTGGAAAGATGTCTTATGGCATCTTGTGAAGCTGATGATGAGGATCCAGATATGGCCCTCATGGCTGAGGAGTTAAACAAAAGGCGGCCACACTTCCACAAGTACCAGCAGCAATTTGAGAAAGTCGAGCGAAGTGCTGACCGGCCAAGACCATCTATTGAAAAACCTCCTACAGTGGAGATGAAACCTCTTCCCTCTCATTTGAAATATTCTTTTCTTAATGAACCATCGGAATTACCTGTTATAATCTCTTCTGACTTGACAGGAACTCAAGAGAAGCAACTACTGGAGGTGTTGCGCAATCACACATCAGCTATTGGTTGGTCGATAGCAGATATTAAGGAATCAGCCCTCAGTTGTGTTCTCACCGAATCTATATGGAAGATAACTACCGACCATTGGCTCAGCCTCAGCGACGTCTTAACCCAGTCCTAAAAGAGGTAGTATAAGAAAGAGGTAATCAAACTACTCGATGCAGGCATTATTTACCCTATTTCAGACAGTAAATGGGTAAGTCCAGTTCAGGTAGTACCAAAGAAAGGAGGAATAACTGTGGTTCCTAATGAAAAGGGTGAGCTGATTACCCAGCGTCCCACTACAGGATGGCGGGTTTGTATTGATTATAGAAAATTAAATGACGCCACTCGTAAGGACCATTTTCCATTACCTTTCATTGATCAAATGTTGGAAAGACTAGCTGGACATGACTACTACTGCTTTCTGGATGGCTTTTCAGGTTATTTTCAAATCCCTATAGCTCCTGAGGATCAGGATAAGACAACTTTTACCTGTCCGTATGGAACCTATAGTTATAAAAGAATGCCATTTGGATTATGTAATGCTCCTGCCACGTTTCAACGTTGTATGATGGCCATCTTTGCTGAATATATTGAGAAATGCATTGAGGTTTTTATGGACGATTTTTCTGTTTATGGTCTAACATTTGAATCCTGTCTAGAAAACCTTGATCTTGTGCTGTCCAGGTGTGAAGAAACCAATCTGGTGTTAAATTGGGAAAAATGCCACTTCATGGTTCGAGAAGGAATCGTCCTGGGCCACAAAATTTCTTCAAAAGGTATTGAGGTAGACCGGGCTAAAGTCGAGGTAATTGAAAAGCTCCCACCACCATCTTCTGTTAGAGATATTCGTAGTTTTCTTGGACACGCAGGTTTTTATAGAAGATTCATCAAAGATTTTTCCAAAATCTCTAAACCTCTGTGTGATCTACTGGCGAAGGATGTTAAGTTCCATTTTTCTGAAGAATGTCTGACAGCTTTTAATTTATTAAAAGAAAAGCTAATTTCTGCACCTGTCGTTGTGTCTCCTGATTGGTCACTCCCTTTTGAGATAATGTGTGACGCTAGTGATTACGCTGTGGGAGCCGTGTTATGTCAGAAGTTGATAAAATTCTTCGGGTAGTATATTATGCAAGTCGAACTTTAAATGATGCCCAGAAAAATTATGCGACCACAGAAAAAGAATTACTAGCTGTAGTTTTTGCTCTAGATAAGTTTCGATCTTATTTACTGGGTGGTAAAATTATTGTGCATACTGACCACTCTGCTCTTAAGTATTTGTTTGCTAAAGCAGAGTCCAAACCCAGGTTAATTAGGTGGATTCTCCTATTGCAAGAATTTGATATTGAGATCCGGGACAAAAAGGGAACACAAAATGTGGTAGCTGATCATCTGTCCAGAATGGAGGCATCTGATGATGGGACTCCCATCAACGAGTCCTTCCCCGATGAGTCAGCATTTGCAGCTGAAGATGTTGAGGATCCATGGTTTGCTGATATCGCTAACTACCTTGTTAGAAAGATTGTTCCAGCTGATATGACTTATCAGCAGAGAAAAAGGTTCTTTTCCATTGTCAAACATTATTTTTGGGATGACCCTTATCTGTTTAAAGTCTGTGCAGATGGTATCATTAGGAGATGTGTCCAGAAGTCAGAGGTCAGAAACATTCTCCTCCATTGCCATTCCAGAGAAGCCGGTGGACATCATGGTGCCACTCGAACCGCCGCAAAAATACTAGAATCAGGTTTTTTCTGGAACACCCTTCACAAGGATTGTCATGCGTTTGTTTCGACATGTGATCGGTGTCAAAGGCAAGGTAATCTATCTCGTCGAAATGAGCTACCACTGAATAACATGTTAGAAGTTGAGCTATTTGACGTCTGGGGTATTGATTTTATGGGTCCCTTCCCAAACTCTTTCGGTAATCTTTACATCTTAGTAGCTGTTGATTATGTTTCAAAATGGGCGGAAGCCCTTGCCTGTTCTACTAATGATGCTAAAATTGTTGTGAAGTTCCTGAAGAAAAATATTTTCACTCGATTCGGCGTTCCTCGAGCCATAATCAGTGACGGTGGCTCCCATTTCTGTAACCGCCAGTTTGAAGCACTATTAAAGAAATATGGGGTTCGACATAAGGTTTCCTTACCCTACCATCCTCAAACAAATGGGCAGGCCGAAGTGACGAACCGAGAGCTCAAGTGGATCTTGCAAAAGACGGTGAACTCTTCTCGAAAGGATTGGTCACTTCGATTAGATGAAGCGCTCTGGGCCTACCGCACTGCTTTCAAGACACCAATTGGCATGTCTCCCTACAAGTTGGTTTTTGGGAAGGCATGCCACTTGCCTGTGGAATTAGAATACAAGTCATATTGGGCTTTGAAAGCTCTTAATTTTGACCTACAGCAAGCCGGTGATAAACGCAAGTTCCAGTTGACAGAGTTGGAGGAACTCAGGAACGAATCTTACGAGAATGCTGTAATATATAAGGAACGTACCAAGCGCTGGCATGACAAGATGATTGCCAATCGAGAACTCAAGGTGGGGGACCAAGTCCTACTTTTCAACTCCAGGCTCAGATTCTTCCCAGGTAAGCTGAAATCATACTGGTCAGGACCTTACCCTATTATTAGCATTTCCCCATTCGGTGCAATTGAACTCGCCAATGCAAAGGGGGAAACATTTAAAGTCAATGGGTCAAGAGTCAAGAAATTTCTGGGTACTTCACTGGATCAAGCTGCTACTGATAAGTGCGAAATATATCTATTTTTAGGGCTTTAATTCTTCCTATTTTGCTAACAATTCATGCCATGTTTCTCACTTATCATATGCTTTTCCTTAGATTTGTGTTTTGGTGAGAGCTGATATATTTTATTTGTTAAATGCAGGAAAAAGTCTCAAATTTACATTCTTCATATTTTAAGAACCACAAACAACAAACAGACATATATATATATTGCACGGTCAAGGGAGATTTGTACAGCGTATTGTGTCAATACGTTCATGGTATTCATTAGTATGAGAACATCATTCTTTTTATATGATATTCCATGGGCTTGGAGTATGCCGGGCTGGTACGATGCAAAAATTCACTTTATGATCAGTCCATGCACTTGCACCATGATTGACAAATAGAGACCCAGACAATTTGGATCGGCACAGACTAGAGAAGAATTGGGCCGCGACGTTTTATCGAGTTCTTTAAAGATAAATCATGTTATTCAAACCGATAAAACATGGATTGCTATATAACCAGACGGAGATATCTCCACAGAGGCCACATCCCAGCCCGAGGGGCTTACACCTCTCTTACTTCTCTTATGCTCCAGATTCATCACCATCATCATCATCATCATCATCCCTTCACCACACCATCACGCCTCACACCACCACCGTAACACCATCACTGACATACCAAACCACCAGACCACCTCATCAACCACCATACCACCACTACTTCCACATATTATTTCGTTTTATGTCATTCTTTATTATTTTTGTTATTTTTATATTTATGTTTGAGTAGTTAGACTAGCTCCCCGGATTGGGGTAGCAACCGAAGCTTTATATTTATTTTGTAATCTTTTCTCTGGTTATTAATGCAGTAGTTTAATTCCTGTTCTTCATGCGCTTTAATTCTCTGATCAATTATTAAAGCAATCCTTGTAGTTTTCTAATCAAAATGCGGTGCTGAGATTAGTTAACAAGACGTAGGAAATTAAACCGGATTAACGACTAGAAGCATGGTTTGCCTATAGGTTAATCTGTCTCCAATAGGAATTGTGTTTAATGCTATTAACTTGATAACTTGGGCATGGTTTGCGGCTTGTTATTTCAGTTAGTTAGGGTTCGTTGTACAGGGACCGGTCAACGAACTATTTATAATTCCTGAGTTTATTGCAGAATTAGGGAAGAGTTTATTGATAGATTAATAAAGTGAAGGTTTGCAGAACAATCCGGGGTGCTTCTTTAGATTCAATCTTTATTTCTTTATTTAGTTTATTTTTATCTTTTTATTGTTTCATTATTTTATGTTAGTTTGTTTAGTCATTCTTTTTATTAAATTAAGTAAAACCTGAAAAAGTGACGTTTCCTGTTTTCTTAGTTTAGTTTTCTCCGTTAGTAAATAAATTGTCAATTAATTGAACGAGGTCCCTGAGATCGACAACCCCACTCAATTCACTATTCCGCAAAACGATAGGTACACTGCCTAGGTAGAGATAGTAACATATTTCTGCTAACAGCTACATATGAAGTATCTCTTAAAGATCCAATTGCAGGATAGCTACTTCACAAAGTCCAGCCAATGACTATAAAGAGGGCAGCTGACTGGGAGGCAACCCAGGGGTAATTTTCAATTCATGTTTTAAAGTTACGCATATATTTCTCTCTAAATTTTGTATATTATATATATGAAAAAAAAGAAAAGAGAAAAGAAGAGAAGAAGACAGAAGCAGAAGGAGGTAATTATCCTATGGCTACTAACGCAACGCTTCCTAGCGTTATTTTGGTATTTGACAGTGTGTGTAGGTAAACCGTTTGTTGCAATCACTCCAAGCTGAACCCTTGCTTAGACTCAAGTGTGAGGAAAATCGACCCCCCGCCAATGCTTTTAAGTGTGAGGAAGGGCACCTCCTCAATCTCACGATATCAGGGGAAGTCTCAGTTCCTTTATTTTTAATATTTATGTTCAGCCACTCGAGATTTAACTGTTGATTCATGAGTCTGGCATATTTTGAAAGGTCTTTTCTTGATTATTTTATGAACAATGAGGACATTGCTCCTCTTAAGTGTGAGTAAGTTTAGACCTTTCCCTGAAAATATGCCAGTAGTACCTAATGCCACACTTGATTTTATTATTCTCTAATTATGATAGTAAGCTTCTCTAAAGGCCAATACATGTTGAATTTTCGGGCTAAAATTTTTGTGGAAGTTTTTGAAATCGAGCCTGATGACAACCTCAAGAATCGTTCTGCTTGACGTTTTTGTATATATCAATTTATTTCTTCAAAATTACATCTATTTTCACTAAAATCTGGTGGATAAGCTGATTGTGGAAATTGAGCTACCTTAGCTTGGCAATCATGAAACTAAGTGAAAGTTTGGTATGAAAAGGATAAGGCAAGGTACTCCTCTGATCATATAATGAAGTTTTTTGAACCAAAACAGGCCTCGTTCATTCGGTTATAAGTCCTTGGTTGGTGCCTTATCACCCATCTACCTAAGGTCTTGTGATCTGGGATAGAAGGCCCAAAGCCGCTACATGGTGAAGAGAAAAGTCTGGGGATGAAAACAAATTGTGCGAACAAGAAAAAAAAAATGAACATGCAAAACTCTTAATGCTAAATGATTGTCGCAATTTATCATATTTTGATCATGAGTATGTGGTGTTGAAAGGTATCACGGAATAAGGTGTTACTTCACACCCCTTGTCATCCAAAGGTTAGAGAAAAGAAATTGGTGGAAGGTTCCAAGCTAATCTATGTTCAATTTTTACAATCTGACTTATCCATGCTCTTATTAAAAAAATTTCTGTTTCACTGTTTACAAAAACCTACATCTAAGAGCAGGATTATTCTTTTGATTGCCATTTAGCTTGATTTCCTTCCACGATTGTTGAACCCCGGAGTTTGATACTGTGACCTTAGAGAAAGTTTGTTCCTTATTTGCTTGAGGACAAGCAAAAGTTAAGTGTGAGGAAGTTTGATAAGTGCGAAATATATAGACTTTTAAGGGTTTAATTACCTTACAATTTGCAGTATTTTAAGTAATATTTCTCACTTATCTTACGATTTTCCTAGATTTATGTTTTGATACGAATTGATATATTTTATGTGTTAAATGTAGGAAAAAGTGTTGGAATCAAGTAGTTTACTTCACAAGCTTTCCAACGCAACAAACGGCGAGTAAAACGGACTTATAACGAAAAATCTGGAGCCGATTCAAGATTGGAATACACTCGTATATATATAGATATATATTGTACGCATACCACGCGGACAACACAGGCATGACCGCCTGTTATGTAGCGGACAAAACAGAGGCGTCCGCCTGTTATGTAGCGGACAAGACTCAGGCGACCGCCTGTTAACTGGCGGACAGGAGCAGAGGCGTCCGCCTCATAACACGCGGACTGAGCTAGGCGCGAGGCGGACAAGAGCATTTCAGCGCACGGAACAGAATTAGAATTTCGACGAACAGAGTTTTCTTCTTCCACGGCGCCGCAGTCGAACTACCTTCATTAATTGCAGACGGTCGCCCACCTTAATTTGTGCACGCGTGACTGTCTCTGCAATCAATTGCTCTGCCCGATGAAATCTCTGACTGCAATCTTCACGGATCTGCACCAACTCCACCGCCATCTACTCACTAGCTCACAATTCCTGTCACTTTTCCGTTGTCTGTTTCTGAAATTCTCCGCCTATATAAACCCACACTCTGCTTGCTAAAAAATCATCCAGTCATCGACAATCCATTCATCTATCAGTCCACGAATTAATCCATTCACCCACGCATCCATCATCCATCGACTGAGTCATTTACCACACTCCCTCGCTCACGCTCACGCTCCATTCACTTCATTTCCCTCAATCAGAAATCATCACCCATCCACTTTATTAAATTCCCACGTAATACATACACCCCACTTTCCATTTTATTTCCACTATTACGCACCAGCTCTACAGAAATAAATTAGCAGACGGGGCAGCGTACGACGAAGTTGAAGCGAGGAACCGGAGTGAACTTCTAAACTGGAGTTATCTCTTACCCTTACTTTAATTTATTTAATGCATTCCTTTTCTGTTATCGTTGTTTCTGTAACGATGAGCGAGTAAGTATTTTAGCTTCCCGGGTTGGGAAGCGAACCTATTTCCTAAATTCTGTTATGTATTTCTTCAAATAAATTTAGTTAACTGCAACAGTTCAATTCCTGTCCTTCAAGTGTTTTAATTATTTGGCCGGTAGTTAAAACAACCCTTGTAGTTATTTTATTAAAATGCGAGAGCTGAGATAAATAACTAGACGAAGGAAGTTGAACCTAATTAACAGCTAGAAGCCTGATCCGGCCTATAGATTAATTAGAATCCAATAGAAACTGCTCTTTATGCGATTAATTGTGTCCGGTCTAGAGCATTAGCCTGCTGCTAGGTCTAACAATTGGTTAGGATTCATTATACTTAGTCGTTAATGAATTATTAAAGTTTCTGAGTTATTGCAGTAGAATTAAAGGAAGAATTTAGTAACAGATATAAAAGGAATAGGTAAGCAAACAACCCGGGGTGCGCTTTTCTATTTATCACATTCATCACTCTTTAAATCCCTCTGTGTTTATTTAAGTTGTTTTATTTTTCCTTGTAGTTTAGTTTCTTTCTAATCAATCAATCAAAACCGAAAAAGTGATATTTCCTGTTTTCTTTAGTTTAACTTAATTTCCCAGTTAATCAAATATTTGTCAATTAATTATACGAGGTCCCTGAGATCGACAACCCCATTTAATCACTATACCCGCAAAACGATAGGTACACTGCCTATGTGGTAGAAGTAGTCACATATTTCTCCATCAATGGTCCGACCCAGGGCTTGGGTCGGACGCTAGGTCGGACGACCCATAACTTACAAAAAAAATGTTTTTATTATATGATTGTAGTAATCATATGTGTATATATACCTATGCACAAATATGCATATGTACGTAGTAACACACCATTAATGAAGAAGTAAAGGTAAGTAAGTAAGTAAATGTGTAAGGAAACAAGTGTAGGAAGTAGTAAAGGAAAGAATGGTTCTGAAACCAAATAAGGAAGTAATAGGTAGTAAGTATACATTGAAAGTAGCAATGAAGGAGTAAGTAGATCAATAATAGGTTATTGATCATACAACTTCGTGTATGTATAGGAATCGAATAGTTGCACGTTGAAGGAACCCGGTAGTACGAAAACGTCGGTGAACGGTATGATTTCTTCATGCCCTGTATCCTAACTTGGTTACCCCGATTTGTGTGCTTATGTGATCACCAACAAGATAAATGCACGAATCGGACTTATATTGCACTTAACTGTGTTTGAACTATTTTGTTCTTGTTGTATCTTCTTGAACAATTAGTTTGTATAATTCATGAAATGAATGAATGTAAATGATGTGTATGTGTATATGAGGAGTATTTGTGTACTGTATCGAAGTATGGAAAAGTAGTAATGACTTCTACTAATTCCTAACATTCTAACTCCTGACTTGAGTAATGAGTAAAATGGAATGAGTAGAAGTCCGATATAGTTTCGGCCACGCGTGAGGATAAGGAAACACAAGAGGTTGGATCCGAATCCTGGCTATAATCTTTTCCATGGACCAATTCCCTTGAATGGGTAGCATCCTAGATTAGTGGGCCACCCTAAAGCCCGGTGGTGGGATGTAGTAATCCCTGTCCGGAGGTCATACTGACTTAACTGGAAGTAAAGTATGTAAGAAGTAAGTATTGTATGTGTATTGGTCTTGACTATTGTAAGTCATTGACCGGAAGTAAAGGAGTATTGAACACCCGATTAACCCGGGTGTGTAATGAAGCTAACTGGACCTTTGTATGTATTGGAGAATTGTATCTCGGTAATGCGGTGAGTATGGGTAAGTATGAATGGTTGACCTGAATTGTCTTCCTCGCATGTATTGTATGTATGTATGCCTTGTGTATGGAATGTATTGAATTGTATTGTATAAAGCATGTATGTATGTATGAATAAAACGAACCGCATGTACTCGACCAATTAGTTGGCGTACCCTCGCTAGCACGCGGGGTATGCGGTTATCATATGCAGCGTAAGCTGACCCCATAGGGGGAATGTTTTTACTCCACAGGTACCCGCGAGGCGTGACGGAAGGGTAAGGACGTGATGTGATTCTTTTTGGTAGTTAGTAGGATTGAAACGGTGTACTGAGTTGTACACGGCTAAGGCCTTTTTGTGTAGCCGGTGTACCATGTGGTACACCTTTTTTGGATAATGAATACTTAATTGGATAGTAAGGAGAGGATGTACAACTCTTCATTTTTGGGAAGTAGTCTAGGAATGTAATTCATATATTCGGTATACTCGGTAATCAAATTGTAAGTAAGTATTGGGTATTGTAAAGTAAGTAGTATGTATGCATTTTATTCTAATCATCAGGCCGATACGGTACGTAGTAGTAGCCTTGTTAACCTTGGATGGTTAACGGCGTTGTATCACCCGCCGGGAGTAGGTAAGTATTCCGCTGCGAGCAAGACAATTATGGGAATGATTAGAGGATAATGAAAGGATTAGCGGTTGGGGTGTTACAAAAAGTGGTATCAGAGCGTAGTCTCGCTCTGATGGTTAGAATACCAAGTGTAGTGATTACCGAGTTAGGATTTCAACTTAGAAACCTAACTAGGAACTACCGTTGTTAACAACGGATACCCTTAACGTCTGCAAGGACGATACCATTGTTGAATCAACACCATGAGGTCATAGTATCATGACATCTAATGTAATCCACACTTGTCCAGATGTCAGGACGAGGTCCAGGTCATCCCAGAGGAGGGGGCAACGAAGGACCAAACGCGCAGACGATAGCTGAAATCGTCGCCGCCACGATAGCACAGATGCTACCGGATGTAATCACCGCAGTACAAGCAACCCAACAAAACCAACAGCAGCAGCAGCAGCAACAGCCCGACCCGCCTCAACCCTGAGAAACGAACTGGGTAAAGGCCGTTGCCGACCTTCGACCTCCATGCTTTAGAGGCGAGAGCGACCCCGCCAAACTCGAGGCCTACCTCTCCGAGATGGAGACGGCGTTCGAGACACTTGAGACTCCCGCTGGAGTTCGAGTGAGGATAGCTGCGTATTATCTCAAGGACGCGGCTATGGATTGGTGGAAGCTCATTAAGGTCGAGCACGTAGCCGACCCTGCATTCGGTTGGGAAGCATTCACCTCTCTCCTCCGATCTAAGTACTATCCCGAGCATGTCAAGACCAAGAAAAGGCTTGAGCTCGATGCCCTGAAAATGACCGAGAAGATGACGGTTGATGAATATTACCGCACCTTCACCTCTCTTCTCCGACTCCTACCCGACCTTGGGTATACCGGCCAAGTCTTGGTCGACCGCTTCTATGGCGGATTGAGCCATCGGCTCTGGTATGGCATGGGCTTCACACGGTTTACCTCCCTTCAGGTAAACAAGTTGAACCCTTAAAAGCCATGAGTAATGTGAATTAGTATTCCCGTATGTAAATGTGTAACCTAATGCCTAAGTAATTCAGGAGTGTTACCACGCCGCATCCCGAGTTGAGATCACCTGCCAGCTAAGAGATGAGGAACAAGCGCTGAAGCGCAAGGTGAGCGGCAAGGGTAACACCTCCGACAACCAAAACCAATCCAAACCTTGGAAGAAGAGGAAGGGGAAGCATTCCCATCAGAAGAACACTTCTGGAGACGGCGGTGCCCATACCGAGAAGGGCAAGGCAGCCGAGCCATTGCAGCTTGCCTACACCGCACCAGTGGCAGCGAAGCCACTGAGGTCTCAGCCCTACAGGGGTAAGAACCTGAAACCGAATTAGTACACTTGTGAATTTGTATGTATATGGAGTATTGTAAGTATACCGAACCTCGCTAACTTAGGAGCTATAGGTTCTGGATTTGGCCAAGGCAAGAACCAATCTGATGGCCGCAGCTACATATGCCGAAACTGCAACAAGGATCATCCCGGCACAGATTGCCAAGGAAGGGAGATCCGCTGCTACACTTGCCAAAAAGCCGGGGCACCGTGCCAATGCATGCCCAGAAAACTCTAAGCCCAAGGGCAACTACCAAGGCTACAAGCAGCGTGAAGGCAAGGAGGTTGCATCTGGCGATGCTCATGCCCAGCATGCCTCACAGGGACAGGGATCCCGAGGTCCGCAGAAGGGCGCACCGCAGAGGCAGCCGGCCTTACACATCATTGACCGTGACGGGACCGGGACTAAGTCCGGCCCAGGTAACTACCGTAACCTTTAATCCTTGAAGAGCATGTCTAAGTATCAAAGTAATTGTATGAATGGAAGCATGAATGCGTAAGTACTTGAAGCAAGAAAATGAGCATGAGTAAGTAACATGGAAGTATGTATTGAGCATGAAATGAATTAGTAAGCCTAGAACTCACACTAGATATAATTTACCACCTTAGGGAAATTCCTTATCTGTTACCCAATACCTTCAAACTCACCTCCTGAAGAGACCGGCATCACCACTCACCACTTCGGCAGCAATCATTGTCAGGTCATCCGCCCAGGTATGATCTTATTAAAAGGATACCTGACACCCGAAGCACAAGTTTCAATCATCCGACGATGCAACGAGTTAGGAATGGGTCCAGGAGGATTTTATACACCCGAATTCCCCGGTGGAGCTACAATGAAGCTGAAAATGATGTGCTTGGGAAAGGATTGGAACCCTTATACCAAGACATACCAAACGACGTGAGCAGGAGACGGAGCAACACCTCCATCAATACCCCCAGAATTCCAAACGCTTGTCACACAAGCTGTAGAAATCGCACAGCACAACAGTACGAAGATGAACCAATCCCTGCACTTGAAGCAGATCTATGTATCGTCAACTTCTATGAGAAAGAAGGACGAATTGGCTTGCACCAAGATAAGGATGAGACAACGGAATCTCTTGAACTAGGAGTGCCCGTAGTGTCTTGGTCCATTGGTGACGACGCCGTATTTTTGTATAGCGAGCAGAAGCGTGTGGACCTCACAGAGAAATTGGTATTGAGATCAGGAGATGTTCTAATCATGGGTAGAAAATCAAGGTTGCTGTATCACGGGATCTAGAAGATCAAGTTGAATACGGCACCACCGGCAATAATCAATGCCACACACATGAAACCAGGACGCCTAAACCTTACCTTTAGAAAGTATTAATCTTGTAGTAGCATGTAATCCAGTAGTAACGTGTATTAGAGACACATTATGTATGATGGTCGGTTATTCAATAAAAGCAGTGTCGGTTATTAAATTCCACTTGCGTTCCATCATCTTTACTTATAAGAATCAATAGGTTGTGGACTCGGTACCGAAGGTAACCTGAGTATCCTCACCGAAGAACAAGCCGGCAAGAGCAGCACCATTCTAACGGGAACATTCCCAGTAAACGACATCGAAGCCTCAGTATTATTCGACTTCGGCGCCTCTCACACCTTTGTATTGCCATCATTCGCTACAAGGTTGGGGCTAGACGCAGATGAGCTACCAAACTTCTTGGTTACTCTCCCGTTGAAGGAGCGGGTAAAGGGTACTAAGTATTACCACACCGCCACAATTCAAATCAAAGGTGAAGCGTTTCCCATTTCCTTCATCGAATTCAATGGATTGGGATTCGACTTGATAATTGGAATGAACTGGTTGGAGCGGCACAAGGGGAGGATCCTATGCGCCGAGCATCGCTTGCTGCTCAAGAGTCCATCTGGGGTCACTGTATCATACCGCCAGAGACCGAGAGAGCCTTCAACTACAGTCATCTCCGCTATGACAATGTACCGGGAGCTCAGAAAAGGACATGAAGTGTATTTATGCCACGTACAAGACCTGGAGAGAGATCCAGAGTTCAGTGATGATGTAGTAGTAGTCTCAGAATTCCCTGATGTATTCCCGAAGGAGCTACCTGGTATGCCACCACAGAGAGCGGTAGAGTTTGAAATCGACCTTGTACCGGGTACTGGTCCCATTGCTAGGGCACCATACCGCATGGCATCAGCAGAAATGGCAGAACTCAAAGAGCAACTACGTGATCTACTCGACAAAGGGTTTATACGCCCGAGCGTATCACCCTGGGGAGCACCGGTCCTCTTCGTGAAGAAGAAGGACGGTAGTCTCCGCCTCTGCATCGACTACCGCGAATTGAATGCGGTCACTGTAAAGAACAAATATCCATTACCACGCATCGACGACCTGTTCGATCAGTTGAAGGGAGCTTCGGTCTTTTCTAAGATTGATCTCCGATCTGGATACCACCAAATTGCTATCAAAGAGCAAGATATCGAGAAAACAGCATTCCGAACAAGATATGGCCACTACAAATTCACGGTGATGCCATTCGGTTTGTCTAATGCACCAGCCAAATTCATGGAGCTAATGAATCGGTTATTCAGTGATCAGCTGGACACTTCAGTAGTAGTATTCATCGACGACATCCTTGTGTATTCGAAGTCACCAGAAGAACATGAAAACCATTTGAGAAGAGTACTTGAGACACTGCGCGAGAACCAACTGTATGCGAAGTTCTCCAAATGCGAGTTTTGGCTAGATCAGGTATCATTCCTCGGTCATGTCATCTCGAGCACGGGCATTTCAGTAGATCCATCCAAAATCGAAGCAGTGCGATCATGGCCTAGACCTAAGACTGTTACCGACATCCGGAGCTTTCTTGGTTTAGCCGGTTATTACCGGAGATTTGTAAAGGACTTCTCAAAAGTCGCTAAGCCCATGACGTCATTGATGAAGAAAGATGCACCGCTTGTATGGACGAGCGAGTGCGAGGTATCCTTCCAGAGACTAAAAGACTCATTGACCTCAGCGCCAGTTCTCACACTCTCAGAGGGCACAGAGGGATTTGAGGTGTATTGTGATGCATCGGGCAAGGGCATGGGATGCGTACTCATGCAGCATGGCAAGGTAGTAGCATACGCCTCCCGCCAGCTGAAAAAGCATGAGGAGAATTACCCGACACATGATCTAGAGTTAGGAGCCATCGTCTTCGCCTTGAAGATATGGCGACACTATCTCTATGGGGTAAGCATCACCATCTACTCCGACCACAAAAGTTTGCAGTATGTATTCACACAGAAGGAACTGAATTTAAGACAGAGGAGGTGGATGAAGTTCCTCTCAGATTACGACATCAACCTCCAGTATAAAGAAGGGAAGGCAAACGTGGTAGCCGACGCCCTGAGTCGTCGAGCACACTCGCTCCATTCGCTACTCGCTACTTCTAGCTTGGTTGACGAGGTGCGAGACGCCCAACTGAGCGACCCTTACTTCACAGAGATCAGACAGAAAATCACAGAGGGTACCTTCGAGAACCGAAAGTACGACTTCAAGTTGCATGAAGATGGCCTGATCCGTTTGAATGGCAGATTATGCTTCCCCCGAAGCAATGCTGAGCTAAGGGATCACATTCTGCGAGAGTCACATTGTTCGACATTGCATGTCCATCCGGGAGCCTCTAAAATGTACAAAGACATGAAGAGGTACTTCTGGTGGTCAGGAATGAAATCAGACGTGACTGAGTATGTTCTGAGGTGTCTCACTTGCCTGAAGGTTAAGTTCGAGCACCGAAGACCGGGAGGAATGGTGCAATCCATGCCCATTCCGGAGTGAAAATTCCACGATATCTCTATGGATTTTGTTGTTGGACTCCCGCCTGCTAGGGGAGGACTCAACATGATCTGGGTAGTAGTCGATCGCCTCACCAAGGTTGCCCGATTCATACCGATGAAAGACACCTGGAAGGTGGCGAAGCTCGCAGAGCTATTTGACAAGGAGATCATCCAACACCACGGAGTCCCGAAAACCATTGTATCTGACCGCGACACCAGATTTCATTCAAGATACTAGAGAGCAACACGAGAAGCGCTTGGTACTGAATTGAAACTTAGCACCGCCTTCCATCCACAGACCGACGGTCAGACAGAAAGGACCATCCAAGCACTAGAGGATATGCTTAGGGCATGTGCCTTAGACTTCCAGGGGAGCTGGATTGACAAGCTTCATCTTATCGAGTTTTCGTATAATAATAGCTACCATGCTTCGATTAAGATGTCGCCATTTCAAGCTTTGTATGGTAGACCTTGCCATACCCCGTTGTGTTGGGATGAGTCAAGTGAAGCGGTCATCATAGGACCGGAGTATCTGGAACAAGTACAAGACGAGGTACAACAAATCCGAGCAAATATGAAAGTAGCCCAAGATAGACAGAAATCCTATGCGGATGTGCGACGACGCGACCTTGAGTTTGCCGTGGGCGACCAAGTGTTCTTGCGTGTCTCACCTATGAAGGGTGTCTTTCGATTTGGCCAAAAGGGCAAGCTGAGCCCGAAATTCGTAGGCCCGTATACCATTACCGAGAGGATTGGAGCCGTAGCTTATAGGCTAGCATTGCCTGAATAATTGGGGCGTGTTCATGATGTCTTTCATGTATCACAACTCAAGAAATATATAGCCGATCCCTCTCATGTATTAGAACCCGAACATCTATCCCTAGAGCCGACGATGAGATATGTCGAGAGTCCACTGCGAATCCTTGATACAAAGACAAGAGACACTCGCCATAAATCTGTACGGATGGTGAAGGTCTTGTGGTCTAACCATGATGTCGAGGAAGCGACTTGGGAATTAGAGGACGCCATGAAGGCGAAGTACCCGAATCTAGTTGTAGACTAGATGTCTAGTATCCGTATAGCACGGAGGGTACGGGGCGTACCCCTTTTAAGGGGGGTAGAGCCTTTTTGCTTTTGCATTGCTTCGGGTTAGCATTGCGTAGTATGTATGTATTGTAATTGTATTTTGTTGGCACATGTAGTGCTAATTGTATTTTATTGGCACATGTAGTGCTAGTAGTATTTAGTATGTAGTACAATGAGTATGGTATGTGTATGGTACGTGTTGACACGAATGACATTGTGAAGTGTATTGTGGAATGTACGAACTGAATGGTGTATTGTGTATGGTATTTGAATGGAGTATTGTGTATGAATTGAGTATTGTGTATGGCGATTGAACTGGGTATGGTGTATGGTATCTGAATTGGTACGCTGGTAGTGTAAGAATTGTGAACACCTTGTAAGGTGGTAGTAGAATACATTGTGGCAATTGGTTTACCAAATGAGTAGAAATGGTAAACCGTAACCTTGAGCAACTTTGAGGGCAAAGTTTCTTAAGGGGGGTAGATTGAAATACCCCGTAATTAAAAATAGTGATTAATTAGGCTAATTATAATTTTAAAGGCTTAATTACACTTAAATAAATATGAGGGAACAAATCCCGAAGGAAACGGACCTTTAAAATGGTTTAAAAGCATAAACGAACCTTAAAGCGCGTTCTTCGAGGAAACCGGGAAAACGCGACTTTAAGCGGGTCAAATAGACTCGTAAAAGTTTTGGTCAACTAAATAGTTACTAATAAATATTAGTGAAGCTTTAGAACCAATAAAATTAATTAAACGATTAAATTCCGGAAAACGGGTTCTGGTAAGTAAAACTGTCAAAACCGGGAAGTTGTGGGGTGAGAGTGCGAATAAACAAAGTTAATGTGTCCACTTTGTAAATAAAAAAGTAAAAATGTGTGTGTGTGTGTGTGTAGGGGGAACCGATTTCCCCTCCTCTCACTCACTCTCTTTATTATTTGTAACTCACAACAAGACAAAGAAATAAAGAAAGAAAAAAGGGACCCTCTCTCTCCTACTCCCCCTCTTCCTCTCACGCATCCCCCTCCCTCTCTTTCTCTATTCTCTTCTTCCCTGCGATGTCAATGGCGATTTTGTGAGCCCCCTACAGCTCTCACCTTCTCTCCTCTCTTTGACCACTCAAACCTTCTCCAAACTCAATAAAAATTATACCATTGTAACCCCCTTGAAAGAAGAACACATTCCTCCTTTCAAAAATCAAAAACAACCGTTTTCATCTCCATGGGTGTTCTCCATTTGAAGCTTGAGTACCACCATTAGAAGCACCTTCACCTCCTTATCATTTTGAGGTAAAAATATTCTTGAAAACCTATCTTTTACTAGCCCTTACATACAAAACGAAAATTCAAAGTGAGTCTTGTTTTACTCCTTGCATTCTAGCCGATTTTGGCTACTCATTTGGGCTAGGAATTTTGTTCATTTGCTAGACAAGGACTCCACACGCTGGTTGGAAGGTAATACTCTTTTTCTAAACCCTAAAACATTTAAATTCTAGGGTTAGTGCAAAAATGAATGTTAAATGGTATTGTGTATTGATATGGGTTGTAGAACTTGGGTGTGAACCCCATTCAAAACCGAGAACAAAGGAGAAGGAAGGAAGAGAAGGAGAAGGGAAGAAAGAAAACTAGAAAGAACAAGGTAAAGACTCTTACCTTGAACTAGTTGTATTGTGTAATGTAACAGTTTTTGGAGTGGTAAAATGAGTAGTGAATTTGAGTAATGAGTAGTAGTAATGTAGTAGTGTAATTGAGAAGAGAATCAAACAGTTTTTGAAGTTTTAAAAGATGTTTAAAAGCTTGGGAAAACCATGGGTAGTATGTGTAAGTGTGCAGGAATTTTATTGTTGTTGTAGTAGTGTGGAAAGGTGAGCATATGGCTTGAATAAACAGGTTGTGAGAATGAGAATATGTGAGCTGAAATAATGTGTGGAGAATGTTAAAAATATAGGGGAGACTATGTCCAATTTTACTTAGGAATGAGAGGACTTAAGTTGTTTAAGAAGAGAAAGTAATCTAGGTGATAACTAGGTGTACTTGAGGAGTGTAATGGGACTGTTTTGTAGTTGAAAACGGATTTGGATAAGGTTTGGGCAATGTGAAGAAATAGGATGTAAAGTGTGGTATTTTGGATGCTAGGAATAGCATTATTGAATGAGTATGAATGATAGAAGTGCGAGTGGAAATCTGTAGCAAAATGCTTAAGGAAGAAAACTGGGAAGCTGTTGAGTTGAAACTTAGAGAATTGTGTATATAAGTTAGTATAGAATTGTACAATGAGTTAGGAAATGAATTAGCATGATTGGGAGTGTTTAAGTTGTACTAAAACATGTTAGGATGTATGTAGGAAGATTGGGGAAGCAATGGGTGAAATTGGGGGGAAAGAAAACAAGGTCTGTAGCAAGGTTCTGCTACCGTCCGACCCAGAGTCTGGATCGGACGGTGGGTCGGACGGGGCTTAAGAAACGAAAATCAATCTTTCTGGAATGGTCCGACCGAGGACCGTGGATCGGACGTGGGTCGGACAGGCAAAAAAAATAGCGGTCGAAGTTTCTGACTTCGTCCGACCCAGAGTCTGGGTCAGACAGTGGGTCGGACGGAGCTGGGACACGGGACCGAAACTTTCTGGAACGGTCCGACCGAGAGGGCATGGGTCGGACGAAAATAGTGCTGGGTCGGACGGGAAGAATTTCAGAGAACGGTAATCTACTGGAATGGTCCGACCCAGGGCTTGGGTCGGACGCTGGGTCGGACGACCCATAACTTACAAAAAAAATGTTTTTATTATATGATTATAGTAATCATATGTGTATATATACCTATGCACAAATATGCATATGTACGTAGTAACACACCATTAATGAAGAAGTAAAGGTAAGGAAGTAAGTAAATGTGTAAGGAAACAAGTGTAAGAAGTAGTAAAGGAAAGAATGGTTCTGAAACCAAATAAGGAAGTAATAGGTAGTAAGTATACATTGAAAGTAGCAATGAAGGAGTAAGTAGATCAATAGGTTATTGATCATACAACTTCGTGTATGTATAGGAATCGAATAGTTGCACGTTGAAGGAACCCGGTGTAGTACGAAAACGTCGGTGAACGGTATGATTTCTTCATGCCCTGTATCCTAACTTGGTTACCCCGATTTGTGTGCTTATGTGATCACCAACAAGATAAATGCACGAATCGGACTTATATTGCACTTAACTGTGTTTGAACTATTTTGTTCTTGTTGTATCTTCTTGAACAATTAGTTTGTATAATTCATGAAATGAATGAATGTAAATGATGTGTATGTGTATATGAGGAGTATTTGTGTACTGTATCGAAGTATGGAAAAGTAGTAATGACTTCTACTAATTCCTAACATTCTAACTCCTGACTTGAGTAATGAGTAAAATGGAATGAGTAGAAGTCCGATATAGTTTCGGCCACGCGTGAGGATAAGCAAACACAAGAGGTTGGATCCGAATCCTGGCTATAATCTTTTCCATGGACCAATTCCCTTGAATGGGTAGCATCCTGGATTAGTGGGCCACCCTAAAGCCCGGTGGTGGGATGTAGTAATCCCTGTCCGGAGGTCATACTGACTTAACTGGAAGTAAAGTATGTAAGAAGTAAGTATTGTATGTGATTGGTCTTGACTATTGTAAGTCATTGACCGGAAGTAAAGGAGTATTGAACACCCGATTAACCCGGGTGTGTAATGAAGCTAACTGGACCTTTGTATGTATTGGAGAATTGTATCTCCGTAATGCGGTGAGTATGGGTAAGTATGAATGGTTGACCTGAATTGTCTTCCTCGCATGTATTGTATGTATGTATGCCTTGTGTATGGAATGTATTGAATTGTATTGTATAAAGCATGTATGTATGTATGAATGAAACAACCGCATGTACTCGACCAATTAGTTGGCGTACCCTCGCTAGCACGCGGGGTATGCGGTTATCATATGCAGCGTAAGCTGACTTCCTAGGGGGAATGTTTTTACTCCACAGGTACCCGCGAGGCGTGACGGAAGGGTAAGGACGTGATGTGATTCTTTTTGGTAGTTAGTAGGATTGAAACAGTGTACTGAGTTGTACACGGCTAAGGCCTTTTTGTGTAGCCGGTGTACCATGAATACTTAATTGGATAGTAAGGAGAGGATGTACAACTCTTCATTTTTGGGAAGTAGTCTTGGAATGTAATTCATATATTCGGTATACTCGGTAATCAAATTGTAAGTAAGTATTGGGTATTGTAAAGTAAGTAGTATGTATGCATTTTATTCTAATCATCAGGCCGATACGGTAAGTAGTAGTAGCCTTGTTAGCCTTGGATGGTTAACGGCGTTGTATCACCCGCCGGGAGTAGGTAAGTATTCCGCTGCGAGCAAGACAATTATGGGAATGATTAGAGGATAATGAAAGGATTAACGGTTGGGGTGTTACAGATAAAACCAAGCAGCCCACCCCGGGAGGGGTGAGTCAGTTCCCTGGAATGGAACTGGTACAATCCTCATAGCAGAAATTAAAACATAATCTTTAAACAATATAGAAACTTGGAAAGAAACTCTTAAAAACAAAACAGAGGGACAAGGCACTTTGAAATCACCAAGTCAAAGCAACAAGCAAGGAATAGAGATAGTCAACAGAAAGGATAAAGTTAGTCAATTAAAACCACACCAGGAGTTAGTGAACATCCCATGCTTAAGTTAGATTAAGTTCCAGTAAGAGTAGAAAGACCCAAGTAGTCACCAGGACTAGGAAAGGAAAGCAGAAATCCAAGAACCAACAACTCATGAGTGGAATGAAACCAATTGGAAGAGATGGCTCGCTGTTGACTACGTCCGATAGGACAGGGGATATACAGCCCCTCGCTGTTTACAACGTCTGACTGGACAGGGGATATACAGCCCCTCTGTAACACCCCTACTCAATCGGCTCCTAATCATCTTACTTAACAATATAATCGCAGCGGTAATCTCAACAATTGGACTACTGGTGTCACCGTTCTTACTCGCCCATACGAGTAATAACGTGCCTCCTGATAAATTCTTAAATACAAAACAATTTCCCACAGTGACAACAAGAGATAGATCTATTCTTCCCAAACCAATATAAAATACATTCACAGTGAGCATTCTAAGTATCCCAATCCTATACACGTTTCTAAGTCGTATCAAAACGCAACAGTGCATATTTTAAACAACTGTAATTAAACTACCCAGCGCGTCCCTCTCTTTGCCGACACCGGAGATGCCATACCTGCAAAAATGGTTGTTTGTGGGATGGGAATCAGCCCCTGCTGAGTATGTTGCTACATGACTGTCACGCCCCTCGGACCCTCAGTTATTTGGTCGAGAGCATGCAATTCATTTTCATGCAAGTAGTTTAATGTTAAAACTGTAAAGCAACAATATATATTGCGGTAAACTCAAATAACAAACAAGCCCCCGGCTTCACACATCGCATCGTAATAAACCACTGAAAGCGTTACAACGCTTATATGAGTACAGAGACTCCGTTCCAACAAACACTTAATAGTTCATAATTGAGTTCGGTGACTCACCCGACCAAACAATCCACCATAATCCACACCTGAGTACTGCGACTCGACACAACCAGTTCACACACACATTATGAGCACAATGGCTCGTTCAAACAAATCCACCGACATACCACATATAATTACAAAGCATAACCACTGAGCAACAAGGCGAACAACGAGAATTACAAACTAGTATACTTTCCATCTTTGGCGTACAAGCCCAGCTAATGTTCGCCTAGTGTATGAGCTAATATAGTCTTCCGTATTTGTTCAGTCATGTCTAAGGACAACGTCTCGTTAGAACGACGTGTCTCTAAGTTACCCATCTCTTATGGCGGGTCACCCACAGCAATAGCCACTCCATCGGTAGAGTCTCCGTCCTACGAACAATCTGTAGTTCGTTGGAAATTTATCCAGATACTTACGGTTACCACACGGTATCCCAGTATCGTTAATGGATCACAGTTCACAGCAAGAGCCACGTCCTCTTGATAAACTTATCTATACCATCGCATCGTTTTACCTTTTTTTTCCTAACACAGCAGACTAAGGTCGTAGTCCAATCCTGAGTATGTCGACTTGGGATCCAGTGCTAGATACGAGAGCGGCGTTTAAGAGGCCAATGCTCCGTATATAAGTCTCAGATATTTTATATATCTTATTATCCTAGTGCTACATCGTTTTTCTAACGATCCTTATATTTCATATAAGATAGCACCATAGCCGCTAGTTCGTTTTATATATATAGGTTCATATATACGAACCAATACTGTTAACTCAACAACAGTAAATAATAAGCAGCTATAAATATACAATTCATGCATATTAATTAACACATTCAGACAAACAATCTTATCATAGATCACACAGAAGTCTGAACTGAGGAAGCCCTCAGAGACGATCAGAGACACATAACAACATACCGTTCACCCTGATTGTATTACGGTGGAGTATGAATCAGCGAGATCCTATGCTCCTTGTGTCTTCTCTAGCAGTCTAAACAATACATAATGCTACTGATTAGCATCCCGTATAAAAATACAACCCTACGGTACCCCGTACCGTCACTAATATCTCCCGGTTAACCCCCCGTTATAAACTGTCAATGTTTGTCGGGTTTTCGGCTTAACTCGAGATTAGAAAGGTGTTATATTACATGCGTAGTCTTGTCTTGTATATTAATATACTTATTGTTGAACTTGTTATCGCATGTACTTTAACATACCCTTGTATGTCGTATAGTTTGTTTCTATATTGTATGCATGTTTCCTTGTCATATACTATTCATCTCACCTTAGTATTTATTTTTTTCCCTAAGGTTTGTTTCTCTTTTTTTTTTCCAAGTTCAATGTGGTATAACTCATATGTAAACAATATTTTGGATTATATAAATCCTTATTATCCCATGTATACTCTAAACATTAGAATTCCATATCCAATGTTTATAATTCTTTTCCCTTTATCTCATATCATTTTAATTATGAAAGCACTTGGTTATTGAACCATTATATTTTCTACACCATAACCTATATTTATTTATATACATGTATTATGGAACTATTTATTATATGGTAAGTCTTATAATATATTCATCCTTTTTAATGAATACCTCTTATATTATAAATGTTATAACTCTTATAACATTAAAACCATATTATAAATTCCATTTAAAAAATGTTAATATTTCCGAACAGCACCTATGTTCTTAAATATTTACAAAATCCACCACATAATTAATATATTGTTACATTATAGTTATATAACATATATTATGACATTTATGTCATTAAAACAATTTAACATATAGTTGTAAATTGTTTAAAAATACCAAACAACTCCTTATATTTTCGGCTTTCACTATAACCACTAAACTTCTATAAATCACAAATCAACCTCAATTATATTTCATTGTTACACTTATAACATATACCTTATATTTAATCTTTAAACCTTGATATAATTATAACCTATAGTTTTTAAAGGCTATAATTTTCGAACAGCCCCTAGGACTGTTTAATTAAATTCCCTCCACCAAACTTTGTATATATTCCAAATCTTCCCAATTTATAATACATAGTTTTCTAATTCCATTAAAACTATATATTATACATATATCTTTATAAAACCTTATATATAACTCCAAAAATTACCAAACTATACCAAAAGGTTATAAATATTATTCCTAACCTTATACTTTCTATAAATCTCGGTTTCTACACATATGTTACCCATTTGTAACAATGTTATAAAATACCATATATTATACCTAATAATTCATAAACTCCAAATTTAACCAAATAAACTTCTAAAAATTCCTAATAACTTAAGGACTGTACTAAATCCCATTTAGTACCCCAAAGTTTCAGAAATTACATTATAGCCCCATCTCTTATAAATCTTTTACAATTTAATACTTATCTTAATATAAGGTAGTATTTTAATTTCTAAAATTCTCCAAACTTGGTCAAAGTCTCCTATATAGTCAACTTTGACTTCTACTACCAAATTGGACCAAACTCTCGGTAATTACCAATCTTACCCCATACTTTTCTATTTTTACAATTTTGACACAAAACTTTATAAAATGTTATAATTTTTATTAAATTCATTTAAAAACCCTAATTTTCTCTAAATTAAGCCCACGGCCTAATATTTTGTTAGTAATTACCGTTTGACCCCAATTTCAATTATATAAGCATAAATCAAACTAAATAAGCTTTAAACTTAAATTAAAATGGCCTAATGACATGGCCTTATTACAACCTTGAACTTGCAAAATAAATTACACTCTAAATGTCTCAAAATATAGTATAAACTCACGGCCTCACCATAGATTTATTATTTTTCCACATAATATCATAATTTGACCATTATGTTAATTAAATCTCTTAAATGACTAGCTTAATTTATCTTAGTCATTTTTTCCCATTTCTAGGTTAATATAACCCATATTATTAAGTTCCCTCTCGGCATAATTAATATATAG
Organism: Limonium bicolor; assembly: GCA_023374045.1. Classification (NCBI taxonomy): domain Eukaryota; kingdom Viridiplantae; phylum Streptophyta; class Magnoliopsida; order Caryophyllales; family Plumbaginaceae; genus Limonium; species Limonium bicolor. Next base: position 27,658,211 of record CM041779.1, on the reverse strand, counting down.
GTTAGGAAATCATAAAATCATAAGTTTTAAGGTGTTTATACCTTGTTTTCTCCTTGTATGAACTCGGCCACTTGAAGGAAAATTCACCACATCATTTAGACATGTTTAATACACCAAAATAAGATATGGTTATACTCCAAGCTTGAGCTTAACCATAAGGAATAATTAATGTAAGATTTAAGGCAAAAATCACCTTAAAAATGCAAGGGAACTTCAAGAGGAATTCGGCCTGAATAAAACACACCACAAGGTGTTAAATTCACCATATAGACATAGGAAATAGCTAGACAACAACAAGCTGCCTTGGTATTAGGTTTTACCTTGGAAAAATGCCTTAAAGAAGGGTATTTCCTCTAGATCTCGGCCTCCCTTGCTTCAAATGGCTAACCAACTGATTGAACATGTAAATATGAAGATTATGAGTGTATAGACTCATAAAAATCAAAGGAATAAAATCGGATGAAGAGTAGAGAAGCTTAAGGTATGTTTTTACCTTAAAATGCAAATTTGGGAAACCTTGGTCCCTATACTTGCTTCAGCCGAAATTGGTTGGTGTTCTAACCTCAAAACACTGAAAATAAGCCATAGGAAGTGATAAGCCACGAGATCTAAGTGTAGATGGTGAAGAGATGAAGAAAAAGAGCTAAAACAAGCCTTAAACCATTACCTTAGGAGCTTAAGAGATGGAGTTGTCTTCCTAGCTCAAGAACATCGGTTGAGAGGTTCTGGAAACTGAAGGAGCTCAGCTGGAATGGAGCTAGGAGAAAGAGAATGATTGAAATGAGCATTATTGATTGAAAAGGGAACTTTTGATTAGTTTATGTTTGTAAATGGTTAATGACTCATCCAAGGGGATAAGCATGGGATGGTATCGGTTAATGGAGGGGCAAGGTAGGCCTCACATGGTTTGGAGACTGATTGAAGCAATCATGGAGCAAAAGAGTGTATTGTTTAATCAAAAGGTAAAGTAGTCTCCTTAATTTAAGGGCTTGTGTTGGAGACTTGTCTCTTGAATGTGCAAGTGGTGAATCCAGCCTCCTCTTGCTTGTAGCTGCCGATTCCATGTGATCCAAGGGGTCAACTTTGACCTCTTGACCATTCTTAGTCAATGTTGACTCAAGCGGGCCCTCTTTTAGGGTTTTATTAATATTTTAATATTAAATTTGTAAAAATTTGTAAATTTTGGAATTAAATTCCTAATATGATATAATGTGATATAATATCATATTAAAAGGTAATTATAACCTTTAAGCCCATTAAAAACCAATTTAGAAGGAAATTTCACAAAAACATGCTTTAAGGTGTTTTAGTGCACCTTTTGTGTCACAGGGTGTTCCTGAGCTTAGTTTTCTTTGGCAATAGTTTTGTTGTGTTCCTTACTTCATTATAATACTTAGGAATCCACTTTGGATCCTATTTGAGGTCATACAATCTTTATGGTGCTTTAAAGCGCATTTTTGGCTTTACCGATCTTAAGGCATGTTTTGCCTTGTTAAGATCTTTTAGATTGTTCCCCAATAATATTTAGATGTTTATTAACCCTCTTAGATCATTAATAGATCATTTAATTAATTTTTAAGGTTAGGGGTATTTCACCCTCGCTGTTTACCACGTCCGATTGGACAGGGGATATACAGCCCCTCGCTGTTTACCGGTGAAGATGTGCGCACATCACAACAAAGACTCAGCTCAAGGATGAAACAATATCCAGAGTCAAAGTAAGAGTTTACCAAGATTGACATTTTCCCATACTCCCACTAGATTATTAACTGTACAAGTGCAATACCAAAACACTCAGTCCTATAGAGTGTAGAGGCGTAAACCCCCGACAGTTAATATCTAGTGAGATAACCAGATAAGAGGAACCAATGATCATGTGAGTTGTACATTCAGGGCTCAATTAGTCACATCAAGCTGAGTTAGTCACACAAACTGTAACACCCCTACTCTATTCGGCTCCTAATCATCTTACTTAACAATATAATCGCAGCGGTAATCTCAACAATTGACTACTGGTCACCGTTCTTGCTCGCCCATACGAGTAATAACGTGCTTCCTGATAAGCTCTTAAATACGAAACATTTTCTCGCAGTGACAACAAGAGATAGATCTAAACTCCCAAAACCAATATAAAATACATTCACAGTGAGCTTTCTACGTATCCAAAACCTATACATGTTTCTAGGTTCGTATTAAAATGCAACAGTGCATGTTTAAATAATTGTAATCAAACTACCCAGCGCGTCACTCTCTTTGCCGACACCGGAAGTTGCATACCTGCAAAAATGGTAGTTTGTGGTATGGAATCAGCCCCTGCTGAGTATGTTATTACCTGACTGTCATGCACCCTTGGACCATTCAGTTATTTGGTCGAGAGTTTGCAATTCGTTTCCATACAAATAGTTCAATGTTGAAACTGTAAAGCAACAATATATATTGTAGTAATCTCAAATAACAAACAAGCCCACGGCTTCACACATCGCATCGTAATAAACCACTGAAAGCGTTTACAACGCTTATATGAGTACAGAGACTCCATTCCAACAAACACTTAATAATTCATAATTGATTTCAGCGACTCACTCGACCAGACACCCAACCACAATCCACACATGAGTACGGTGACTCGACACAACCAGTTCACAACACACAATATGAGCACAATGGCTCGTTCAAACAAATCCACCAACATCCCACACATAACCACAAAGCACAACCAATGAACAACAAGGCGAAGTAACGAGAATTATAAACGAGTATGAACTCTCGTCTTTGGCATGCAAGCCCAAATAATGTTCGCCTAATGTACGAGTTAATATAGTCATTCGTAATTGTTCAGTCATGTCTAATGACAATGTCTCGTTAGAACGACGTGTCTCTAAGTTACCCATCTCTTATGGCGGGTCACCCACGGCAATAGCCACTCCAGCGGTAGGTAGAGTCCGTCCTACGAACAATCTGTAGTTCGTTGGAAATTTATCCAGATACTTACGGCTACCACACGGTGACCTAGTATCGTTAATGGATCACAGTTCACAGCAAGAGCCACATCCTTGATAAACTTATCTATACCATCGCATCGCTTTACTATTCTTTTTTTTTCTAACACAGCAGACCAAGGTCGTAGTCCAATCCTGAGTATGTCGACTCGGGATCCAGTGCTAGATACGAGAGCGGCGTTAAAGAGGCCAATGCTCCGTATATAAGTCTCAGATATTTTATATATCTTATTATCCTAATGCTATAACGTTTTTACTTACGTTCCTTATATTACACATATAAGATAGCATCATTGCCGCTAGTTCGTTTTATAATATGTTCATATATACGAACGGTACTGTTATCGCACAACAGTAATAATAAGGCAGCATTAATACACAACTCAAGCATATTAATTCACACAAGCAGACATTCAATCTTATCACAGATTTTCACACAATGTCTGAACTGAGGAAATCCTCAGAGACAATCAAGCCACATAAATAACATACCGTTCACCCTGAAAGTATTACGGTGGAGTATGAATCAGCAAGATCCTATGCTCTGTGCGTCGTCTCTAACAGTCTATACAATACATAATGCTACTGATTAGCATACTGTATAACAACACAAAATTCTACGGTACCCCGTACCGTCACTAATACCTCCCGGTTAACCCCCGTTATTAACTGTCAATGTTTGTCGGGTTTTAGGTTTAACTCGAGATTGGAAAAGTGTTATATTACAAGCGTAGTCTTGTCTCGTATATTAATATACTTTATAGTTGAGCTTTTGTTATCGCATGTAACCTAATGTAAGTTTGTACATCATATAGTTTGTTTCTATATTGCATGTATGATTCTTGTCATACACCATACATTTCACCTTAGTATTTATTTTTCTAAGGTTTGTTTTCTCTTTTTTTTTTCCTTTTTCCCAAATTCAATGTGGTAAACAATACTTTGCATTATCAATCCTTATTATCACATGTACAGTCCTAACATTCCATATCCAATGTTTGTAATTCTTTTCCCTTTATCATACGTCATTTTAATTATGAAATATATGGTCATTAAACCATATTATTTTCCTCCACAACACATATTATTTATGTGTATGTATTCATGGAACTATTTCTTATATGGCAATTCTTATAATATATATTCATTCTTTTTAATGAATACCTCTTATATTACAAATGTTATAATTCTTATAACATTAAAACCATATTATAAAGTTCATTCAAAAGTATTAATATTTCCGAACAGCACCTATGTTCCTTAATTATTTACAAAATCCTCCACATAATTTATACCATGTTATATTATAGTTATATAACATATATTTTGACAACTATGTCATTAAAACGATTAAACTTATAGTTATTATTGTTAATAAATACCAAACAGCCCTTAAAACTCTCGGTATTAATTAATTCCCACCAAAACTTCCATAATTTACAACTCAACCCAAATTATATTTCCTTGTTACACTTATAGCATATACCTTATATTATAATCCTTATTCCTTAATATACTTATAACCCATGGTTATATTTTCTCAAAATAACTGAATAAACCCCATGGTCTATTTAAATTATTTTTCCACCACTTAACTTTCTATATTCGCCAATTTCCCCTCTTTATAACATATAGTTTTCTAATTCCATTAAAATCATATATTATACATATGTCCTTATAAAACCTTGTATATAATTCCAAAAATCACCAAACTATACCAAAAGGTTATAAACATTATTCCTAACCTTATACTTTCTCTAAATCTTGATTTTACCACATATGTTACCCATTTGTAACAATATTATGAAATACCTTATATTATACTTATTTAATTCACATTAACTCCAAATTTAACCAACTCAATTCCTAAAAATTCCTAATAACCTAAGGTTTGTACTAAACTCCTTTTAGTACCCCCAAGTTTTCGGAAATGACAATACCACCCCAAGTCTTATAAATCTTTTACAATTTAATAAGTATCTTATTATAAGGTAGTATTTTAAGCCCACGGCTTTCTAAATTCCTAGTAATTACGTATTGGCCCCAATTTTAATTATAAGCATAAATAAAACTAAATAAGCTTATAAACTTAAATTAAAATGGCCTAATGACATGACCTTATTACAACCTTGAACTTGCAAAATAAATTACACAATAAATGTCTCAAAATATAGCATATATATTCGGCCTCACCATGGCTTAATTAGTTTTCCACATAATGTCATAATTTGACCATTATGTTAATTAAATCTCTTAAATGACTAGCTTAATTTATCTTAGCCATTTTTTTCCATTTTTAGGTCAATATGACCTATATTTGAAGTTTCACTCTCGGCCATGTATATATATATACTTGGAAATTACAAAAATCATAAGTTTAAGGTGTTTATACCTTGATTATTCCTTGTATGGGCTCGGTCACTTGTAGGAAAAACCACTGATTTAGACATTTTAATACACAAAAACAAGATATGGTTACACTCCAAGCTTGAGCTTAACCATAAGGAAATAATTAATGTAAGATTTAAGGCAAAAATCACTTAAAAATGCAAGGAGTGTTCAAGGTGGTTTCGATCTGAACCAAACACACCACAAGGTGTTAGATCCACCATATTGACATAGGAAATAGTTAGATCACGAAATGCTACCTTGTTATTAGGTTTTACCTTGGAAAAATGCCTTAAAAGGGAGTATTTCTCTTGGATCTTGGTCACCCTTGCTCCAAATGGCTAACCAACTGAATGAACATGTAAATATGAAGATTATGAGTGTATAAACTCATAAAAATCAGAGGAAGAAAACCGCATGAAGAGTGGAGATCCTTAAGGTATGTTTTTACCTTAAAATGTAGATTTGAACAACCTTGGTCCCTCTACTGGTCTCAACCGAGTTTAGCTCTTGTTATAACCTTAGAACACTGAGAATAAGCCATAGGAATTGATGAGCCACGAAATCTAGGTGTTGGTAGTGAAGAGATGAAGAAAAAGGGCTAAAAATGACATTAAAACACTTACCTTAAGAACTTAGGAGCTAGATTTGCCTTCCATGCTCAAGAACAAGCTTTGAGAGCTTCAAAGGAAGGGAGGAACTCGGCTGGGCAGAAGGAAATCGGACAAGGAAGGAAGGAGAAGGTGAGAAAGGTGGGAAATAATGTAAAAAGTAAAGGTTATTTTCTAAATTGGAGATTAGGTAGTAATTTGTCCCCAAAATCATTGTATGCTGTCTCCTCTCTATTGCAGCCGATCTCCATGGTCCAAATGAGTCAATTAATTGACCATTGACCATGCTTGGTCAATATTGACTCATGCGGGCCCCACTTTAGGGTTTTATTAATATTTTAATATTAAATTTGTAAAAGTTCGTAAATTTCTGGAATTAAATTCCTAATATGATATAATATGACAAAATATCATATTTAAGGATAATTTTTTAAGCCCATTAAAAATCAATTTAAAAGGCAATCTCACAAAAACGTGCTTTAAGGAGTTTTAGCGCACATTTTTGTGTCACAGGGTGTTCCTGAGCTTAGTTCTCCTTGAGAACGGTTTTTGTTGTGTTCTTACTTCATTATAATACTTAGGAATCCACTTTGGATCCTATTTGAGGTCACACAATCTTTATGGTGTCTTAAAGCATTTTTGGCTTTACCGATCTTAAGGCGTGTTTGCCTTGTTGAGATCTTTTAGATTGTTCCCCAATAATTTAGGTGTTTAATAATCATCTTAGATCATTAATAGATCATTTAATTATTTTAAAGGTTAGGGGTATTCAGTCTACCCCCCTTAAAAAGGCTTCGTCCCGAAGTCCTTAATCTCTGCAGTTCACCTAAGGAATCAAGTTCCACTAAGTAACCAAACAGTCCATTGCTAGGGAGTAACTCCCACTAGGTTCAGACCTAGTCTATACATATAGTATATATCAAATAGCCAACTCATGGTATAAACTCATTCATATCACAGCACTAAACAAGGTGCACATCCAACTTATCAACCAAAAGTACTCAGCGGTACTATGTACATATTCAACAGGTGTAAACTCATAGTACACAGCACCAGACAAGGTGCAAACTCATAATACACCACTAGACAAGGTGCAAATCTCATAATACACAGCACTAGACAAGGTGCAAATCTCATAATACACAGCACTAGACAAGGTGCAAATCTCATAATACACAGCACTAGACAAGGTGCAAATCTCATAATACACAGCACTAGACAAGGTGCAAATCTCATAATACACAGCACTAGACAAGCAAATCTCATAATACACAGCTAACAAGGTGCAATCTCATATACACACACTCAAGGTGCAAATCTCATAAAGTACTCAAAGGTGTTTGCAAGGAACTCCACGCATCCCTATCTATATTAGTATCTCGCGAGGATACCCACACATCATTCCACATGTATGTGCACATATAGTTAACGTTGACAGTTCACAGGGAAGCAGTCTTAAAGACCAGGACTTGACGATCCCCAACCCCAGCCAACGTCTACCACCCGCGGACACACCGGTTTGATCATAACGAAGGACACTGCGGTCCACGGCTCCTCGGACAGTATCACCTTATTTCCTTAGTCACCCACAGACACACCGGTCTAACGACAAAGGACTCTGCGGTCCACGGTTCTATGGGTGATGTCACTCGCAGACACACCGGTCTAATGACGAAGGACTCCACGGTCCACGGCCCTTCGAGTGACGCCCTAAATTCCAATTTCTATTCATATCTGTGTCCACTTGTAGGAAGTTTCGAGAATCATTCAACCCCGACGTGGTCAGCGTCAGTGTTGAACTATCCTCACCTCAATTTGTGTTCGGTTTCCCTTGATCGGACCAGGATCAAGTTCAACTTCCCACGTCAATTTCAATCAATCAATTGTTTATTCACTTCTAATCTTGTTTCCTCTTGATATTTGCCGTCTTGTGTTCTATAGATACACAAGTCAACCAGTGTAATTAATCTAATCACCGGCATACAGGATTATGTATTCTAACCAAGTACCAAGTTCACTCGACTTATAATTATTCATACAATTCCTAGAGGTTTTACCTCCACTAGGTTATACATCGGTCTCATGCCGACTCACTCATCGCATTCCAATAATCGGTTTCATACCGAGTCACAAATCATATAGTATGGAGCTTTCTACTCCTTCTGTTTGCCATCTCCCACCGAAGTTACCAGATAAACCTACTTGAACTCTCAACCGGAGATAACAAGTTAGGCGTTTATGTGTTTAGTGTTCGCAACGTTTGCATAAATAATCGGAATTAGGATAAGAACACTCTATCTGTTCTCCCTTTCCTATTCGCCATAACTAATGCGAACTAAAATATATTTATGTTCATACACATAATACATCACAATATTACCTCAAGTAACATAACACAATCGTAACACTTGTACTCTACGTACAATAATAGTGTTTGCTGCATGTGTACCATGCGCTACGTACTCCTACGTACGGTATATTTTAATCGCTCTACCCCCCTTAAAAATGATTACGCCCACGTAATCTACGAATATATCATCGTGAAGTAATAAGTTCAAGATGTTCCATTCCAGTGGGATTATTCGTGCACTAATGTGTTACATATTTCATTACCCCTTTTTCCATAGGGTCGGGCTTTAGCCCCTCAGGTTATACCGCCTACCTCACTTAGGTGTATGTATATTCATATACGGTTTGATCGGAAGATGTAAAACATCATTTGTGTTCCTCAAGCCTGCTAGGTATGTCAAACCTAAGCAATATGGGCCCACTCGCTCCGCAAGCAGTATGCCCAACTTCCTTATGGTTAGTTTACCCCTCTTAGGTAGTAGTTTTATGTCGATTTCAACTCCATGTGACGGTGTTTTCTACACGGTCTTCCATAATTATGGGAATGGAGTAATTTATTTGACTGTGTGGTATCGTTAGTCACACACGCTTATTATTTCGACTAGCCATTCTATTCAATCCTCCTGAATTCTATACATGCTCAAGGTATATTCCATGAGTTCATGCCACCCTACCGAACTAACCTTCGGTATAAGTGTTGTCGAGCTATGCTCTAGCATCTAGTGCTTACATCAGTTGTCTCTAAAATATCAAGACGAGTCTGATATGCGCATCTAACTGGCGCCTCATAACTCCAAGTTATTTCCCTCTGGAATGAGTTCGTTCTTTGGGTACCTTGTAGGTCCGCTTTTGCTAGTGTGAACTCGTATCCCTCGTGTGTTGGTATTTTAGTGTCCGCATATATGGTTCATCCCTCTTCTCCATTAGGGGAATCCATTTGTTTATCTGATCTTCCACCTTCTGATTCTCACCTGCATAATTCGGTTAACAGTTATTATGGTCGCTTGTTGCGCACCATGTACCAGTCGATTGGACGGTTATCCGCCGTTGCGGTTTGCACGGAGTATCTAATCTCCGGCTTAGAGTATCTCTTGTAATGCTCGCTTTTGCCCTTCGTCTGTTGTAAACATACAATACGACTATGGGTTTTAGCTTGGTATTCATTCTCTGTTCAAACCTAATTGGTACTAACATACTAACGTTTATGACTTGAGCATGTGGTTATTATTATTTAATGCGACATCATCGCGGCGCCCTCAGCGCGTGGTATAATTCTCTCTGTGCCCCCTTTTTGGGTAGCATCTATTATCACAAAGGTTTCTCTAATATAACTTCCTTAGATACCTCAATTCCTCTTTTCATTCATGAGTTCAACTTGCCATTACCATTAAATTGGCCTTAGTTTCCTCGTTTACTAAAATCCCCAAAACTTATGTTTAACTCCTCCACTGTGGAGTTGCGACCTTATGTCACTTTATTATCAAGCTATCCTTGATTTTCCTAACCTTGCTAGTTTGACTGAGATCTCTCTCGTCATTACATGGTTTACCTAGTCAGGGTTCCATTCGCTGACTTAGACACAGAGTTGATTACCTCCTGGGTCCTACACCACTCGTTTACATGCATGGGGTACCATACTGATACATTACTACTTACCCAACTAACTTCATATAGTTTGTCAGGCCCACAAGCTCCTAGGAGTGCGGTCGTCCCATGTCTCGTTTAGTGCACTCGTAGCGTTCGTACCCGGTGATTATCGTACTCTTAGTCTTGGTAACTTATGTTTGAGTAGCTATGCTGCCAATTCTTAACCTTTAATGTCAGAATGGCCCTAATATTAGGTTCTATGGTTTCTTTTATTAATGTATATTTCCTTTACTTTCTCTAAGATAGGTGTTTGCGACTTATCGCCCTGATTCTGGTTTCCACATGTTCGTCATCTGGTATTTGTGAGTGGGGATCAGTAACTACCTGTTATCTCTCCCGTTCACTCCTAGGCTGTTAACGCCTTCAGACATGAGTTTTCAGTATGCGGATTCCACCCAATCTATTGGGTTACACCATATGGTGTTTCCGGACTCCATGATAAAGGTTGACACCTCGGGTTTCCCCTGTCTTATGGTAGTCCCGTTAGTCTGATATTAATCAGTACTTGTGATTCATCACCCTTTTTCCCCTAGTTTTGGGTCACTTTGGTGGTACTAAGGTATCCCTCCGTAGGCCTATGCCATACGATATTCAGACTCAATACTTATTCTGATAGTTAAATGACTGTTAATCTTGTTATTTAATTTATTCCTAGTTGGTTCTAATACTTTCTCCTGAGGTTACAATTGGATACCCACAACTTAGTGGTTTCCGCTAATCATTCCTCTTCATTGTGTAGTCCTTACTCTTATTCAACTCATATTTCCTCCATCCTCTTTGAGGTAACGGTATCTTCCGTCGCCAGGCAATTTTCACCCTTTTGTTTGTATCCACTGCCCTCCATACGGAGTCTAGCAGCATAATGGATCAACCACACCTCCGGTGTGTGTGGTGTGGGCATTACATCGGCCCCTTTTTGCACGTTCACATCTGCCTATTAATAATTTTTTTTTGGTCCTGACTCATATAGCTCACTTCTTGTCCTCTGGCAATGTTCGATGGTAGTGGTTTAACCACGAGTGTCACGCACTCTCTAAATATGGTTATACTGGTCCTGAAGACCCGTCACTCCCCACCGGTAATGATTGACGTTTAATGTCCATACCGGCACTGGGGTTAGACTTGTAGGCACTAATTATTGTTATTCTCGTTTACTCTCCTTTTAATATTCTATTAAATGGTGTATTATTTTCAGGTTTAATGGTCAGACCGGCTAGGTCTTCTCGAGGTTTTATCGACCTCCAACCCAAGGGTTTCGTACCCCTGCCCTTAAGAAGGTTGTGTCCTGCTTTATTGCATTACGGACTTACATAAGATTTAGTGTTTATTGGTAACCGCCTGGACCACCACGTCCTATAGGGTTAATTTACCGTCGCTGCACTTGCTGTAGCAAGTGCGCAAGGCAGGTTGAATTTTGATGCTTTGGTTAATGTGGCACTTGCAGTGGCAAGTGCACCATGCAGACTGAGTCACCAGTACGGTGTGTCAGTGCAGTGTTATTTCCTAATCGGTTTCCTGTTTAAGTCAAAGGTTCTTATTCAAATTAATACAGTCTCACTCCGCACTCGTTCCCACAAGTTTACCATGGTAGTAAGGTCTTACTCTTCTCTCGAGGCATCGCATGATAGCAACTTAGCGAGTTCTTGTTTCTACAGTTCTCATGATTCTCCTCATGCACGTCGGGCCATCTTGAACCTTCAGTGTTGCATGGTTTTAGAGTTACTCGCTTCGGGTGAGACTTCTACAGGTAATTCCTTCTGTATACTACATATCTCATAAACTAATCACTACTTGTCGTTTCTACCTCTCTCCCTCCAAGCGCACCATCGGTGCTTTCCTGGATGTAAGACAGGGTCGCCTTGCTCATAGCAAGTTAGCCCCATTAGTCCTACAGGAAATTTCCTCCTCAAACTCGGTCCATTATTTATCTCATCCTCGTATGGTAGACATTATGTCATTACCAGGACCCCCGGTCCTAAGCATTACATCAAAACACAAAGTCTTATTTTCTACATTTAACATAATCTTCTTAGCATCCACATCGGGTCTTTCCGATCAGGAGAGTTATCTCCGTGGTGTTTCTCATTTCATTGCCTCACTAGATAGTACTCGGGATACGGGCTGCGGCGGGTGGGGTACCATTGCAAATTTTCCGGGATGCTCTCCCATCAAGTGCGAGTGGTTCATACCATCTTCGCGTTACTTGGGGTTGCTGGACCTTCACCACCTTCCGCTGCTCCGTGTTCTTCCTTAGTACTGTTACCCTGACCTCTCTCTGACATAAGTCAAGAGGACGGGTTAGACCTTTACTTGGTCTAATACCGTAGTTTCGGTCATTTATTATTGAAGTGCCTCCACGGTTATGGTGTGCAAGTTTTAAGCATTGCATCAACCCCGCAAGGTCACGTATCCTCACAACGTTTCCCGTATTCCCAAAACCTATGCTCACTGTATAAATCCTACTATCTCTTGTCATCAGAGCGGTACTCCGCTCTGATACCACTTTTGTAACACCCCTACTCTATTCGGCTCCTAATCATCTTACTTAACAATATAATCGCAGCGGTAATCTCAACAATTGACTACTGGTCACCGTTCTTGCTCGCCCATACGAGTAATAACGTGCTTCCTGATAAGCTCTTAAATACGAAACATTTTCTCGCAGTGACAACAAGAGATAGATCTAAACTCCCAAAACCAATATAAAATACATTCACAGTGAGCTTTCTACGTATCCAAAACCTATACATGTTTCTAGGTTCGTATTAAAATGCAACAGTGCATGTTTAAATAACTGTAATCAAACTACCCAGCGCGTCACTCTCTTTGCCGACACCGGAAGTTGCATACCTGCAAAAATGGTAGTTTGTGGATTGAATCAGCCCCTGCTGAGTATGTTTATACCTGACTGTCATGCACCCTCGGACCATTCAGTTATTTGGTCGAGAGTATGCAATTCGTTCCATACAAATTCAATGTTGAAACTGTAAAGCAACAATATATATTGCAGTAATCTCAAATAACAAACAAGCCCCCGGCTTCACACATCGCATCGTATAAACCACTGAAAGCGTTTACAACGCTTATATGAGTACAGAGACTCCATTCCAACAAACACTTATAATTCATAATTGAGTTCAGCGACTCACTCGACCAGACACTCAACCACAATCCACACATGAGTACTGACTCGACACAACCAGTTCACAACACACAATATGAGCACAATGGCTCGTTCAACAAATCCACCAACTACCACCACAACCACAAAGCACAACCAATGAACAACAAGGCGAAGTAACGAAATTATAAACGAGTATGAACTCTCGTCTTTGGCATGCAAGCCCAAATAATGTTCGCCTAATGTACGATTAATATAGTCGTTCGTAATTGTTCAGTCATGTCTAATGACAACGTCTCGTTAGAACGACGTTTCTCTAAGTTACCCATCTCTTATGGCGGGTCACCCACGGCAATAGCCACTCCAGCGGTAGAGTCTCCGTCCTACGAACAATCTGTAGTTCATTGGAAATTTATCCAGATACTTACGGCTACCACACGGTGTCCTAATATCGTTAATGGATCACAGTTCACAGCAAGAGCCACATCCATGATAAACTTATCTATACCATCGCATCGCTTTACTATTCTTTTTTTTTACACAGCAGACCAAGGTCGTAGTCCAATCCTGAGTATGGTCGACTCGGATCCAGTGCTAGATACAGAGCGGCGTTAAAGAGGCCAGTGCTCCGTATATAAGTCTCAAATATTTTATATATCTTATTATCCTAATGCTACAACGTTTACTTACGTTCCTTATATTACACATATAAGATAGCATCATTGCCGCTAGTTCGTTTTATAATATGTTCATATATAACGGTATGTTATCGCACAACAGTAATAATAAGGCAGCATTAATACACAACTCAAGCATATTAATTCACACGCAGACATTCAATCTTATCACAGATTTTCACACATGTCTGAACTGAGGAAATCCTCAGAGACAATCAAGCCACATAAATACACCGTTCACCCTGAAAGTATTACGGTGGAGTATGAATCAGCAAGATCCTATGCTCGTGCGTCATCTCTAACAGTCTATACAATACATAATGCTACTGATTAGCATACTGTATAACACACAAAATTCTATGGTACCCCGTACCATCACTAATACCTCCCGGTTAACCCCCCGTTATTAACTGTCAATGTTTGTCGGGTTTTAGGTTTAACTCGAGGTTGGAAAAGTGTTATATTACAAGCGTAGTCTTGTCTCGTATATTAATATACTTTATAGTTGAGCTTTTGTTATCGCATGTAACCTAATGTATGTTTGTACATCATATAGTTTGTTTCTATATTGCATGTATGATTCTTGTCATACACCATACATTTCACCTAGTATTTATTTTTTCTAAGGTTTGTTTCTCTCTCTCTTTTTTTTTCTTTTTCCCAAATTCAATGTGGTAAACAATACTTTGCATTATCAATCCTTATTATCACATGTACAGTCCTAACATTCCATATCCAATGTTTGTAATTCTTTTCCCTTTATCATACGTCATTTTAATTATGAAAATATATGGTCATTAAACCATATTATATTTTCCTCCACAACACATATTTATTTATGTGTATGTATTCATGGACTATTTCTTATATGGCAATTCTTATAATATATATTCATTCTTTTTAATGAATACCTCTTATATTACAAATGTTATAATTCTTATAACATTAAAACCATATTATAAAGTTCATTCAAAAATATTAATATTTCCGAACAGCACCTATGTTCCTTAATTATTTACAAAATCCTCCACATAATTTATACCTTGTTATATTATAGTTATATAACTAATTTTGACAACTATGTCATTAAAACAATTATAACTTATAGTTATATATTGTTAATAAATACCAAACAGCCCTTAAAACTCTCGGTATTAATTAATTCCCTCCAAACTTCCATAATTTACAACTCAACCACCAAATTATATTTCCTTGTTACACTTATAGTATATACCTTATATTATAATCCTTATTCCTTAATATAATTATAACCCATGGTTATATTTTCTCAAAATAACCGAACAGACCCCATGGTCTATTTAAATTTTTTTCCACCACTTAACTTTCTATATTCACCAATTTCCCCTCTTTATAACTATAGTTTTCTAATTCCATTAAAATCATATATTATACATATGTCCTTATAAAACCTTGTATATAATTCCAAAAATCACCAAACTATACCAAAAGGTTATAAACATTATTCCTAACCTTATACTTTCTCTAAATCTCGATTTTACCACATATGTTACCCATTTGTAACAATATTATAGAAATACCTTATATTATACTTATTTAATTCATATTAACTCCAAATTTAACCAAATCAATTCTAAAAATTCCTAATAACCTAAGGTTTGTACTAAACTCCTTTTAGTACCCCAAGTTTTCGGAAATCACAATACCACCCCAAGTCTTATAAATCTTTTACAATTTAATAAGTATCTTATTATAAGGTAGTATTTTAATTTCTAAAATTCTCCAAAGTTGTCAAAGTCTCCTATATAGTCAACTTTGACTTCTAATACCAATTGGGACTCAAACTTTCGGTAATTACCAACAACCCCCATACTTTTCTATTTTTACAATTTTGACCCAAAACTTTATAAAATGTTTTAATTTTATTAAATTTATTTAAAAAGCCTAAATTGCTCTAAATTAAGCCCACGGCTTTCTAAATTCCTAGTAATTACGAATTGGCCCCAATTTTAATTATAAGCATAAATAAAACTAAATAAGCTTATAAACTTAAATTAAAATGGCCTAAGACATGGCCTTATTACAACCTTGAACTTGCAAAATAAATTACACCATAAATGTCTCAAAATATAGCATATATTCGGCCTCACCATGGCTTAATTATTTTTCCACATAATGTCATGATTTGACCATTATGTTAATTAAATCTCTTAATGACTAGCTTAATTTATCTTAGCCATTTTTTTCCATTTTTAGGTCAATATGACCTATATTTGAAGTTCACTCTCGGCCATGTATATATATATACTTGGAAATTACAAAAATCATAAGTTTAAGGTGTTTATACCTTGATTATTCCTTGTATGGGCTTGGTCACTTGTAGGAAAATTCACCACTTGATTTAGACATGTTATACACAAAACAGATATGGTTACACTCCCGCTTGAGCTTAACCATAAGGAATAATTAATGTAAGATTTAAGGCAAAAATCACTTAAAAATGCAAGGAGTGTTCAAGGTGGTTTCGATCTGAACCAACACACCACAAGGTGTTAGATCCACCATATTACATAGGAAATAGTTAGATCACGAAATGCTACCTTGTTATTAGGTTTTACCTTGGAAAAATGCCTTAAAAGGGAGTATTTCTCTTGGATCTTGGTCACCCTTGCTCCAAATGGCTAACCAACTGAATGAACATGTAAATATGAAGATTATGAGTGTAAAACTCATAAAAATCAGAGAAGAAAACCGCATGAAGAGGGAGATCCTTAAGGTATGTTTTTACCTTAAAATGTAGATTTGAACAACCTTGGTCCCTCTACTGGTCTCAACCGAGTTTAGCTCTTGTTCTAACCTTAGAACACTGAGAATAAGCCATAGGAATTGATGAGCCATGAAATCTAGGTGTTGGTAGTGAAGAGATGAAGAAAAAGGGCTAAAAATGACATTAAAACACTTACCTTAAGAACTTAGGAGCTAGATTTGCCTTCCATGCTCAAGAACAAGCTTTGAGAGCTTCAAAGGAAGGGATGAACTCGGCTGGGCAGAAGGAAATCGGACAAGGAAGGAAGGAGAAGGTGAGAAAGGTGGGAAATAATGTAAAAAGTAAAGGTTACTATTCTAAATTGGAGATTAGGTAGTAATTTGTCCCCAAAATCATTGTATGCTGTCTCCTCTCTTATTGCAGCCGATCTCCATGGTCCAAATGAGTCAATTAATTGACCATTGACCATGCTTGGTCAATATTGACTCATGTGGGCCCCACTTTAGGGTTTTATTAATATTTTAATATTAAATTTTTAAAAATTCATAAATTTCTGGAATTGAATTCCTAATATGATATAATATGACAAAATATCATATTTAAGGATAATTATAATTTTTAATCCCATTAAAAATCAATTTAAAAGGCAATCTCACAAAAACGTGCTTAAGGAGTTTTAGCGCACATTTTTGTGTCACAGGGTGTTCCTGAGCTTAGTTCTCCTTGAGAATGGTTTTGTTGTGTTCCTTACTTCATTATAATACTTAGGAATCCACTTTGGATCCTATTTGAGGTCACACAATCTTTATGGTGTTTAAGCACATTTTTGGCTTTACCGATCTTAAGGCGTGTTTTGCCTTGTTGAGATCTTTTAGATTGTTCCCCAATAATATTTAGGTGTTTAATAATCATCTTAGATCATTAATAGATCATTTAATTATATTTTAAGGGTTAGGGGTATTTCAATTGTCGTGAGTGAATATGGTTTATAAGGTCATATTTTGACCTTAGGTGGTTAAGGAATGAGTTAGTAAATTTATATAAGTAATTAAGTAACATAAAGGTCAAATTAAGACTTTATGTGGAAGATTGGTAATTAATGGAAAATACTAGGTGAGGCCGAGAGTTTAATGTATTTTTGAGCATTTATGTGTAATTTATTTTATAAGCTAATGTTTGTAATAAGGCCATGTCCTTTAGGCCATTTTATTTATGTATATTAAGTTTAAATTAGATTTTAGGTAACAAATATATATTACCGCAAGGTATAAGGGGTTAAACCATAAGTAAAATAAAATTGGGGGCTATATATAATAAAGCCGAAAATTAGGTGTTAAAAGGATTTAAATAAAAATTATAAGGTTTTATAAAGTTTTGGGGTTAAATGGTAATTTCTGGAAAATTATGGGAATAAACCATAAATAAGGGAAAGTAATGGTCAAGACAATATTAAGGAGGTCAACCTTGACCATATGGTAGGTTTTGACCAAATTAGATAAGTTTAATAATCTATTATGGTTATATAATAAGTTAAGTATTTAATTGTTACATTTTTCTAACATATGGGGTATGTATGGTGATTACCGAAAGTTAAGGGTGTAAAATGGTATTTTAAACACCCATGGACTATTAGGAATTTTTAGGAATTTATTGGGTTGGATTTGGAATTTAAAATAAACTATATATGTATAATATATAGTTATTATGTCGTTGTTACACTTTGGATAAATAAGTGGGGTGGAAATATAGGCCGAGAGTTTAGGGGTTAGGAATGATATTTATAACCCTTGGGTGAAGTTTGGTGAATTTTGGAATTATATAAGAGTATTAAATAAAATAAGTGTATAATATATAGTTTTAATGATATTATAAAACTATATGTTATCAATTGGGTCAAATTGTAATTATAGGAAGTTGGTAGGTTGAAAAATAATTTAGAACAGATTTGGGGTCTGTTTGGAAATTTAAAATATATATAACCATAGGTTATATTAATATTAAGGTTTAAAATGTTATAATATATGATATTTATATATAACATAACATTATACATGGGGTCAAATTGTAAATTTGGAAAGTTAAAGGGGTTGGAAATCAGTTTAAAACAGACAAGGGTCTGTTCGGTTATTTTAATAAAATAATTATAGGTTATACCTTTTTATAAAGTTAAAAATGTTATATTATATGGTATATATTACATGGTATAAATTATGGGGTGATATTGTAATAAACATAAAGACATGGAAGTTAATGAAATTAAAGTATAAGTTTGTGCCTATGCGGCATTAAAAATAGTTTTGTATAAAAATTAGGTTATAAGTTAAAAGAAATAAAAATATCATAATATATGATATTAGTATATGGTATAACATTACATAATATTATGGGGTTAAAAATGAAATTAAAGGGAAGTATAGTGCTGTACCGAAAATATTAAGGTTGGAAAATGAATTTAGACTATGGTCTACAATGTTTAAATGTTATAACAATTATATGTTATTAATGTGGTTTAAATGGAATTAATATAAGTAAAGGTATTCACATTAAATAATGTGACAAACTATAAATAAATAAGATTTATAAACTAAGGTATATATTGAATAAACCTTAGGGGTTGTATATATACAACATAAAATGTTACAAATATTAGGATAAGGATCTTAATATAAGTTGTATAATATAATACAATTAATGGGAATGATCATCTCATATAAGATGATAAAAATGTAACATATAAATAAGAGTTTACAACTCATGAAACTTACCTATATTGGTAAATATATACATATGCTAGAATAATGTATATAAGGATGGATATATATTATGGTTGGAAACCATATATATAATGGTGGAGGTTATTATATGAAAATAGTTATAAACTGTAAGTTATAAGTTTTTAAATTCAAATATAGTTTACTAAAAGATTAATGTATTATAATGATGGTGAGAAAAGAATACTATATAATAAATCATGCATGTATACATGCAACTATAGGTTATATACCTAAGTTCAATAATGGACAAGATTAGAGAAATATAATGAATTAAACTCAGCAGTCGAAATATTACGACCTACGAGTCTAAGTAACAAAGCCGACTGGTTTAGAGGAACCCGTAACAATTAACTGTTGAAATCCGGGGATGAACTGTCGGGGTTACCGTTATTCGGAAATACCGGATCTAGTTAGTCATGGAGACTGACTTATATTTTTATTACAGTTTAGATCATATTTCAGACAAAGGTGTCTGACGAGTTTAGTGGACTACACTGCGCATCCTAGGTCTGAGGTGTACAGTATGTAAAGGGGTTTGATCCGGGTTGTCTTGAGGAATTCCTCGAGCTCGGATTTAGTAGGTATATAACTTGTGTTATGTGTGTGGATACGTGTATGATTAATTATTTATGCATGAGCATCCTACGGGACTAACACTACGTCGACTATAGATCGACTTATATAAAGATACATATGCGTTTAATGTGATGACATGATGGTTACTTAATATAATACCCTTAGTATTAATATTAAGTATATGGTAACCTAAGTAAAACACTTAGGTACGAGACACGACATTGTCGGTCTCTAGAGCATGGATCTCGAACATGAATATAACCTAGATTACTTCAAGGTATGCGTGAGACCCACTGGGCAGCTAATTAATGAATTGTATTCTCCATAAAACTAAGAGTTTATCTTAAACATTATGAGAGAATTGGTATGAGTTGAGGGGAGGAATCCCGGTAGTTTACGAACTACTTTGTTGCGCATTTGTGATCACTGAGGGATACCCGATCGGGTTCCGCTCTAGGAATTTACCCAACGAGCCCTAATTGGATCGTGGGTCAGGTGGCTACAGCCTTTATATGGACGCCTTACGAGGCAAAGTGAATAGTCGGGGGCCTCCGGACCTCTGGCGAAATGAGCACCTTTGTGTGTACGGGAGGACTACTGTCAATTGGTAAGGTTATCGGGTTGTCCCAACATGACGCCCAACTGGTAATTAATTAAACATGGTTTGGATGGATGGGGCCTGGAAGGCCAAATTAAATTAATTAAGGAAGGTGTTCGCTATGGCGTTTATACAGTACTATAATTCGATACGTTCGTTTATACAACTGTTGTTTATGATATGTAATGACTGTATTAATTGGGTGGATGGTTATGTTTTTATGCATGTTTATTACAATATTGATTATATATGTAAAATGGTAAAGCATGAAACCAATCTAATAATAAGATGGTTAAAATGACTAAGTGACCAATAGGGTCCAGGCCTGGCATACTCAGCGTTTATCGCTGAGACTACACTCATTGTGCAGGTTGCTGATCATCGTCGAAGCCGAAGCGCGGGATCAGGGTAGTTAGGGTTTACTTTAATTACCGCACATGGAATTCATTTGTATAACAATATCAGTTCGTGGTTTGTATAATGGTATGGTTGTATATATTCGGGATTGGGTAGACGCTCACTTGTCGACGGTTATGATTATGGACTTAGTATGATGTATAGGATTTATCTCGTTATCACAGCGTTTAGTAGTGTTGTTTATTATGGTTGTTGGATATAGTTCTGCTTCGTTACTCACATGGGCGAGTAATGGCAGGTGACACCCGAGTGAGTATTGATGTTGTTATTTATCTTCCGCTGTAAGACGTTTTATTTATTGCTACGTGAGGGATTATTACGTGTTTATCGAGGGGTGTTACAAAAGTGGTATCAGAGCGAAGTACCGCTCTGATGACGAGATACTAGGTAAGACAGTGAGCTTAGGACTTGGGAAATTACAGGAAACGTTCGTGAGGTACAAGACGACTCGTCTTAAAAGATATTGTGTTAGTAACGCAAAATGCGTGATTATAGCCTTAAAGGCTATTCGATATCCATTGGTTGTGTACGGTAAATTACCGAGTGATCATACGACATACTATACTACAGATGTCTGGGAGAACTAGAGGTTGTGGTGCCGGTAGAGGTGGAGGCGGTGACCCCGTGATTCCAGGAGTTACAGAGATGATTGCTGCCGTTCTCGCACAGCTTGGTACTCAAACTAGAGGAACACCAGCCCACCCTCCACAGCCTGGGAGACGAACTGGATGAAGTCAGTTACCGAGACCCGACCACCTACTTATTCAGGGGAGCCAGACCCCGTAGCCTTAGAGCGTTTTATAGTAGAACATGAGAAGGCCTACGAAGCTTTGCAAGTACCAGTCGACAAGAGGGTCGTCATTACTGCTTTCCACCTGAAGGATGCAGCTAGCACTTGGTGGAGGTTGGTCAAGGACCATCACCTGGCTACGCCCGACATTACGTGGGCTACCTTCGTTGAGCTGCTGAGGGGGAAGTACTACCCGACACATCTCAAGCAGAAGAAGTGTCGTGAGTTCGAGACACTCTCCCAGGGAGGTCTGACCGTGGATGAGTACTACGCTCGATTCATTGGTCTGCTGGACTTCATCCCCGGAGTTGATTACTCAGAGACCGTGAAGGTAGAGAAGTTTCGGGGGGGATTGTTGTTTCGCATCCAAATGGCGATGGGTGCTACCCTCTGTACTACCATCCAGGTATTAACATAAATGCCAGTAATTCTTTACTTACTACATTTTTTATTTACTTTGTGAGAACTTACCAATGAGATTCCATGAGTGTTACGATGCTGCCTCGAGGACGGAGCTAATGCTCCAGACTCGGGGAGAGACTCTCGGGACAAAGAAGAGAAAGAACCCTAAGGGAGAGTCTGAGGGTGGAGGAGCATCTCCAGGCGATAGCCAGAAGAAGGGAAAGTAAGGACTTATCCCATTCTAAATTACTTACCATATTAAACACCTTTATGAATGCTGACCCGAAACCTTAAACAGGAAATTCTTCCAGAAGAAAGGGCGGCAGGGTCACCAGGGAGCGAAGGGGAAAGAGCCCGTCCCTCGGTTGACCAGCTCAGCTATAGATGCTCAGCCTTTGAGATCTGCTCCTCCTAAGGGTGAGAACACCTTCCTCTTAATTAAATTGTAACCTTAACCTTGGTACCTACAGCTATTAACTTAAACTAAATACCACCATCAGACACCGGACAGCCCCAGCGCCACTTCTATTGTAAGCTTTACGGGAAGGATCATCCTGGGGTCGACTGCAGTGGCCGCAAAGTTGAGTGTTGGTACTGCAAGAAAGAGGGCCACCGGGAGTTCGAGTGTTGGATAAACCCTGAGAGCCGAAACTATAGACCACCAAAGAATACTCAAAAGACCTCAGCTGGAGGATCTGGAGTACCGCGAGGCGGTCAGGAGGGCCAGACATCTACTGATGCTGGAGCCCAGAAAGGGAAGGGAGTCTATAGGGCATGAGTACCCTGAACTCCGAGAGACCGCTAGTGGAAGACTTTTGTTATTTGGATATGTGCTTAGCTTCGAATGGTGAAAGAAATATGTTGTAAGTATGTGGGAGTGCATCAGTGACCGCTCGCCTTTTTGTGTATGACTTTTAAGACTAGTTATGTGTACTCAATACCAGTAACCTTAAAACCTTGACGGATCATATGTATATATGAATGAAATTTTAATGCTTACACTATCATGTGTCCCATACTCAATGATGAAAGAGACAACGAGACCGGTAATTGTTAAACCAATATCTCAACCAGCATGGCGCACTTGCTATTCCAAGCGCTATGACAATCAAACCATTGAAATTTCCATCTGCCTTGCACACTTGCCACAGCAAGTGCTGCAACTACCACTAAATTTTAATCTCCTATTAAATACCAAAATTTTCATATCAACTTTTCATACAAACCTTAAGATTAGAAATCTGTACCGTTAGTCCAACCACTGCAACTGAAGAAATTATACAGCCACTGTAATTGTAAACCATTCCAGTTTAATTGTTCGAGAATTTTCAGACATGGCTTATTAGCCAAATACCATAAGAGTATACCCACATTTAATGCTAATCACTAATACAAGCATAACCTTGTGTGAAATAGAATACCCTTGTAGATGCACCACCCTCAGTGAGGATGGTTGGGAAGTGAAGAGCCAAGTTGCTCAAGCTATTATGCAATCTACAATATATCCAATTAAACGGATGAGGGAACGAATACGAACTATGGATGAGATGTGATCATGATTAAACAGGGAGAAAAGGAATATGTGTTGTACTCAATGAGATCGAGATAGGAGAACCAATTTTGCTAAATATAGCACGAATTTTACTTACACCATGCCACTAGGGCAATAGCACTTACAACAAGATAACCGATAACAGGAACTAATAAACAACAAAAAGGACATCCATCAAAAGGGAGATTGACAATAGAATACTTCACAATAACCATGTGACGGACATTACTAGTTTACTAAATGAGACATGGGACGACCACACTCCGATTGGAGCATGTGGGCCTGACAGACTTATTTATGAGTTAGTCGGGTAAGTAGTAATGTATCAGTATGGTACCCCATGTATGTAGACAAGTAGTGTTAGGAACACGAGAAGTAGTCAACTCTGTGTCAAGGACAGTAATACAGATTACCTCGAAGATGGACGAGAAGAGCCGCAGTTAAACCAACGGGCTAGAGAAATCAAGAACCTTCAACACAGAGTAGTAGACAGTATAAAATGAAGACGTGAACACTAAGGATAGAAACATGAGAACCCATTACATGGGCGAATAATATGTATGTAATGGTATGAAATATACCATGCGGAAGGTCAAAACGTCTACCGAAGGCCTGCTAGCGGAAGGACTACTATCGGAGACCAATCATCGGAGGGCCTGCTACCGAAAGGCCCCGATGCGGAAGGATCTACCAAGAGAGTCTACCGGAGGCCAATTGTCGGAAGGCCTACCGTTGGAAGCCCTACTACCGGAGGACCCGCTACCGGAAGAGCTGCTATCTAAAGGATCGCTACCGACAGAGTAACTACCGGAGAGGTTATTATCAAAGTGACGGTCCGGAAGAGTTAGTCCAAGGCGGAAGCAGTATTTCAGTCCGGAGACCCGTAAAAGGACTGATAGCTATATTTGTATAATACTATCACATGTATGGGGGCTTAAGGGTAACTTGGCCATAGAAAGTCTATAAATAGAAGTGGAGGGGCTCATTTGTAAGGGACTCAAGTTAGAAAAGAGAGAGCTCACCCCAAAGAGCTCTCTAGAGTTGTAAACTGAAGTATGAATAATAGCTCTGTCTAGAAGTGGACGTAGGCCGGATTATTGGCCGAACCACTATACATCACGGTGTGGAAATTGTGTTGGGAGAGTAACTTCCGTTACTTCTTCATTGGCGCCGTCTGTGGGAAGAAGACATCAACCGCGATTTATCCACAATTCAAAGGTGTAACGAGGGACTGGTTCTTAGAGAGTGACCGGTAAGAATTGATTCTCGACGATCTTGGGATACGTAAGGAGGTTGGCGATGAGAGAGCAATTAGACGAAAAGCAATCCGAAAGGCAATCATGATTTCATCACGGTTCACAAAAACTGGAGAATTATCCAGTTCATCATTGGAGTTCAACATCTACGATCAAGAAGCTCAAAGATATTCACGAAGATTGACAAGGAAACAGCAATTGCGGAATCCATCGACTCATTCTACGGTTTTCATTATGAACAGCAAGGAAATGGAGTAGCGGACGGAGAATATTATCCGATCGAGAGATGAAGCTAAAGGAATTCATCCAAGAATTCCGTTCGTGTGACCAGAATTTCAAAACATGGTGAATAAGCGGAACTTACGAAGAATTAAGAAGTGCAATCTGTGGGAAACGATCAGCTTCTCTAGAGCAACGACGATTATACCACAGGCTCGAGGTAACTGTTCGATAGATTGAGGTAACTGTTCGATGGATCAAGAAATGAAGCTCAAATCGGGGTCAAAAGCAAGACACGCTCAGAAGATTTTCGTCGAATATCAACGATTGAAATTCAGAGCAGATCGGGATCAAAGGATCAGATCGAAGAAGCCGATCCATCTTCGCACCACGATAAAGAGAATCGACAAAGAGAACCGATGCCGAGAATTGGAAAGGCGAATGGAAGGATCCGACGCAATCAAGAATCGCTGAACAACTTCAAAGGAATCGCCTCTCAACACACCTTCTGACATCAATTTGACCATGCCTAAAAGGCTATCAATCGGCAAAAGCAGAGGATCAAGGGGATCCGTGAAAAGCTCATTTCGCAATCAGAATTCCGATATACCTGCTGAGTTACGATCAAGGAGGAAAGCTCGAAGCTCAGCCTGTGCGCGTAATCGACATCAACATCCAGATCTCAGGATACTAAGTCCATTTCGAAGGAAAATCGTTCTCAAGATCTCGAAAAGACATCTTCAAAGCGGATAACAAAGAATCTTGAGCCACCGCTAGCCGAAAGATCAAACTCAAAGGATGAATTCAGAACTAATACATCAATCTACGCTCTCGCCCTCTATCTTGCTACTTTCAATCTGATAATTTTGAACTGACAATAAAATCGTTCTAAATCGACTGCTAATACTCTAAAAATTCTTTGCTCCTCTTTACCGATGTAATATCTCCGATGTTCTTTTCTTAGATCTTGAGTGGTTCGAAGATTTTCAGCCAAGCCACGTCGGTGGAACAAGAGAGCATACAACGGAGAGGCTAGAGGTGCTGAGTTCAAACCCGGGCGAAACTCTGATCTAGCTCCAGGTGACATCTCAGTCGATTCTCGGGCGCAAGCTGTTGGATCCATCTCCGGATAGCACCTCAGTCTCTGGTCCAGAGACCGGGCGCAAGCTGATGAGACAAAAAAAAAGAGATAAGTTCTCATTCTATCATATCTGTTATCCCTCCTCACAAAATCAAGATTTCCTTCTTTGCAATTACTCGTCCATGAACGCGCCTTATCCGTATTTGGTGTTATATTGTCAGAAAGTGATCGACTTTGATAAAATTTAACATCATCTAATAAAAAAAACCAACGCAAATCTATGGTGCGGTTAAGGTTATTTTGATTTGCCTTGTTGGTGTTGGTTATTACATTGTGTGTTTCAAAAAGTCTGCTCTGGGCTGATTTGGCGTCTGTTTGATTACGTTTTTTGTCTCCCTTACGCGCCGTTCATATCAACCCTGTCAAACTAGTGTTTGTTTCAAGTCATTATACATGATGAAAAATCCAGGCACGCTATGGTCTATTTTCTTTAAATCAAAATCCTTGACTGTTTTTGTTTACATGATACAGTCTAGTTTTAGCGGTTAAAGCGTACTATCTTTGACAAATTGGTATAGCAACAATATTGTGACGAAATCCAACTGTATTGACTTTGCTTTTTGCCATGAACCCCGTATCCTTCTTGGTTATTCTCCCGTGTTTTATTTCTACTGTCGGGCTTAATATCAAAGGTACGTCGGCTCTGAGTACTGCATTTACTGGTCCTGTTTTTATTCTTATTTGATTCTATAGTTTAAGCAATTTAAGATATCCATCTTTGCATTGCTAGGACAAAGACGTAGCTTGTATACATTTTCTTTTATTTCTTGCGTTACATGAAATAGATTTCAATAGTTCATTAGCTGTCGATACTTAGTGATTGGTTTTTAAACCATGTATAAAATTGATGTCGAACTAGGAATATGGTAAGGTGACACCACGTTTGTTTCAGATATATTATGTTAAGTTAATATCCGCCTCTGTTTTTACTTCCTACTATTTTATAGTATGACTACGCTTGAGAAGAGTATAATGCATACCCAGTACAGTGCATCCGACTATAGTCACTACCACATTGTTGAACCATCTTGCCCCCGCCTTTTACCGCTATTTGATACCACATTCTGGGGATTATACCCCTGCATTTCTGAGCTATTACACATTTGGCTTTCCTGCTGTATGAATACCTCCTGTTGGCCAATAGCCGCTTACAACCACCGTTTACTTAAGTGAAGCTAGTGTGCCCGTGTAATAATCTATTGAATTTTTAGCAGCAATTACCTTCTTGATTACGTCAGTTCTTTTTTTTTTCAGAGAGCACAATCAGACAAAAGTTCATGACCCGGTAGTCAGAGTTGTTCCACTGGAGGTATATCACCAAGAGAGCATCACCGAAGGCAGTCAGAGTTGTTTCATTGTCACTCAAAAGCCAACTTCATCTTCGGAAGTCAATTTACCCGGACCAACGTCACCTGACGTTAAGCTAAATCACAAGTCATCGACTGTCATTCTCAATCTCATTCAATTTATTCCAACTAATATCGTTCAAAGCTTATTCCGGCTAAGTGAAGTTGTTGCTCCAGAGGGCGTTAGGCGCCCAGGCGGCTGGATAACCGGGGAAAATCCTAAATGCGGCGGGTAAAGCACCGTCACCGGTACGGATCCATCCGAAGGAACCAGCCGTCTTCGATAGAACTTTTTTGAGTGTCTCCGGAAGAAGGGGGGACCTGGTTTTTTTATTGCTGGTAAATTTCCAGAAATGTGCTGCCAGTGAATTTCATCTTCGAAAAGGGCTTTTCGCTAGGACGAATCCAGCGATTTTCATTGCTGCGATGGATAAAAGGCCATTCGGTGGAGTGTGAGCGTGACCAACAAAGATATTAGTCGCGTCTGAGTTCCAGACCTTCGGTATAGCATGACCAAGAAAGTGCCAACCAGAAAATAGATGACGGTAGAGAAATTAAATTCAGAGCGGAATCGTCTGGAGCTTGATAAGAAGAGTAAATGCTGGGCAGACAGTTGACAAAATTGTTCTACCGTGCTATGGATTTGACTCCGCTAGAAGATTTCTCCAACATGAAATTTACACCGGTAGCAAATTTGGATCTCCGCCGGTAGAAAGTTGAAATCTCCAACAACTTGGAATCCCCTCCGGTAGCAATCGAAGTCCTACCGGTAATATCATTCCCGGGTAATATCATCCAACCGGTAAAAAAGAGGTACCAAACTTTTCATATTTCATTATGAATATTCTTTTACCACTGGAAGTTACGAAACTTTCTCTAGAGGATTGATCACCCTCTAGTTTTCAAAAAAAAATAATTTTAAAACATTTCTGATTTACTTAAAACAAAGACCAGCGAGTCTTAAAAAAAAAGAGAAGAGAAAGAAGAAAGACAAAAAAAAAAAAGAAGAAGAATGTATCCGACGACCTCACCATTGGCCATGGAGAGTGTTTTGTATCCGACGATCTACCATCAACGATGTAGTGTAATTCATCGACGATCTCACTGTCACGTCCTGGCAGTAGAGTGTTAATCCGACGATCTCACCGGCTCAAAGTCGGTAGAGTGTTAAATCGACGATCTCACCATGTGTACAGTGGTAGAGTGTGAAAGCAAAAGTGTAACTAAGGGGTTACCCAAAAGAGATCTAGCCAAAAAAAAAACAACAACAAAAAACAAAAAGCAGTATGAAATTCTTCATTATAAGGATCTCCAACTTTGGGAAGCAATAGAATTTATAGTAATTCCCTTTGTTCACTTCAGACTTGTGCTATCCATGTACTTAAAAATGCTGCTCTAAGCAACCTATAGGCTGTATATTTGGGTTTTTTATCCCCGTGATTAATATACTCTAACTAACAAAAAACTTTTGGGAAGTCCGGTCGCTCCGGGCAGCCCAAAAGACAATATCTTTTAATCTGTTAAATTTAGGTATACAGGTCCAAGGAATAAAGTGATTCAAGCAGCAATCTGATTATGAAGTAATATCCCATTATTATTATTATCTCGGATTTCTTGAGATTATTATGGTCTTCTGGAATTATTATGGTCTTCTGGAATTATTATGGTCTTCTGGAATTATTGTGGCCTTCGGGAATTATTATGGTCTTCTGGGATTATTTTGGCCCTTCAATTCCAGATCTTTGGATTTCTTATTATGGCACGATCAAGGAGCGGAGACCTTTTCTCAGGAGCCAAGTGGGACTTCATCGCCCCCGGAACATGTGGGACTTCTTTGTTTCCGGAAGACAAGCGCTTACATAGGCTAAATTTTTTAAGTTCATTTCCTTTTTTAGGCAAAAGAAAAAGAACTTGTGGGACTAGGAGATATATAGTAGAAAGAAAGAGTACAAGTGTAAATTTTATCTTCTTTTTATAAGTTCCACTTTTAGTGCTAAAAAGTAGAACTTGTGGGACTGATGTAATGGTATGAAATATACCATGCGGAAGGTCAAAACGTCTACCGAAGGCCTGCTAGCGGAAGGACTACTATCGGAGACCAATTATCGGAGGGCCTGCTACCGAAAGGCCCCGATGCGGAAGGATCTACCAAGAGAGTCTACCGGAGGCCAATTGTCGGAAGGCCTACCGTTAGAAGCCCTACTACCGGAGGACCCGCTACCGGAAGAGCTGCTATCTAAAGGATCGCTACCGACAGAGTAACTACCGGAGAGGTTATTATCAAAGTGACGGTCCGGAAGAGTTAGTCCAAGGCGGAAGCAGTATTTCAGTCCGGAGACCCGTAAAAGGACTGATAGCTATATTTGTATAATACTATCACATGTATGGGGGCTTAAGGGTAACTTGGCCATAGAAAGTCTATAAATAGGAGTAGAGGGGCTCATTTGTAAAGGACTCAAGTTAGAAAAGAGAGAGCTCACCCCAAAGAGCTCTCTAGAGTTGTAAACTGAAGTATGAATAATAGCTCTGTCTAGAAGTGGACGTAGGCCGGATTATTGGCCGAACCACTATACATCACGGTGTGGAAATTGTGTTGGGAGAGTAACTTCCGTTACCTCTTCAATGTAGAACCCTCATAAGGATCGAGCAAATTCTTACAATCAAGAGGAACCTACCAGATGATGTGAACATAAACGTTATGAGAATTAACAACCGGCGAATCAACTGGGATGTGGTACGCGCGGAAGCGACCAACAGGAACAGCCATCAATAATAAATACGTGGGTGAATTTAGATGAGTAAAACTCGCAGGGAATAATGTGGAATGGAAGATGAAGCTACATAACTCTAATACGAGCACTAAGTACTAACAATAGCCAATGTCATATTGCACCTCAAGCTGAATATCAGTGAGAGAAGACACACACATGTACGCTAGTAATCCAAACGAGAGGATACGCAACAATGAAAAGAGGCAAACTGAGCTTATGTTCATGGGTCTGCACCTCAATATGGAGCGAGTGGGCCCATTAGAACGAACTCGGGAGAGAGCACAAATAGTTCAGTGCCTCACCCTTTATGTATTGTGGAGCCCGGAAGGGCTAGAGTCATACCCGTCTCTCTGATATGAGGATAATACACTCCAAAGGTGGAAGATGCCCACGAGAGTTGGGGAACTCTATGAGAGCCAAGTTGAAATACCCCAAATTAATAAAACATGGATTAAATATCTAATCACATTAATTAAGGCCTAAACACGCCTTAAAAGTCAACTGAGAACAACAGTGGTCAACACAAACAAGATGTTGCACCCTTTGACTGTTAAGGGTAAATAAATACCCAAATGAACTTCTTAGGACCTAAAAATTTGTCCTAAGTATATTAACATAATATTAAACATATTATAACCGTTGGACAACACTCCAACACGAAGAAAAAGCATTTATATGCTTCAAGGTCAAAAAGGGCAAAAGGTACTCTAGGAAAACCTTAAAAATCAAATGACCTCTAAATGATATAGAATTGGATACCATGATCAAATATCATGTAAGGAAGACTACAAAACCGTTGTCAAAGAAAACCAAGCTCAGAAACACCTTGCGACACAAAATGTGCACTAAAACTCCTTAAAGCACGTTTTTGTGTAATCGCCTTCTAAATTGGTTTTAAATGAGCTAAAAGGTTATAAATACCTTTAAATATGATAAATATCATATTATGATATTAGGAATTTAATTCCAGAAATTTACGAATTTTACAAGTATAATATTAAAATATTAATAAACCCTAAAAGGGGGCCCACATGAGTCAACATTGACTAAGATTGGTCAAGAGGTCAAAGTTGACCCCTTAGACCATGTGAGATCGGCATATACAAGCTTAGGAGGCTCCCATTTCGTGGCTTACTAGTATAATAAGCAAGACACCAACATTTCTCCTTAAATCAGGGGCTTACTTTTGCCTTTTATTTGTTTATACACTACCTTTTACTCCATTATTGACTCCACCAGCTGGAAAAACGTGTGAGGAGCCTCTCCTCTCTTCAATCAGCCGGATCCTTGTCCCTCTTATCCATTAGGTGAGTCATCTTTCATTAATCAATCAATAAACTAATCAATTTGCATTTTCTAAGCAAATAATACCAATACCAAGCTTCTTCTCTCTCCTAGCTTCATTCCAAACGGTGAAGCTCCCCTTTCAGACTCTCCCAAGCTCTCCCAACCGTGGCTCCTCAGCTAAGAAGGTAGATCTAACTTCCAAGCTTCCAAATGATGGTTTAAGGCTTGTTTTTGGCTCTTTTTCTTCATCTCCTCACCACCTATGCTTAGATCTCGTGACTAATCACTTCCTATGGCTTATTCTCAGTGTTCTAAGGTTAGAACATCAATCAAATTCGAATGAAACAAGTTTAGAGACCAAGGTTGCTCAAAATCTCATTTTAAGGTAAAAATGTGCTTTAAGCTCATAACTTTTGATTCCCTTCAAGTTCGGCTGTGAAACTTTGGTCATAGCCCCATCTTCTTCCCCTTTTCATGTGGAATCTGTTGTTTATCCATTTGGAGCAAAGGTGGCCGAGATCCAAAGGAAATACCCTCTTTTAAGGCATTTTTCCAAGGTAAAACCTAATAACAAGGCAGCTTGTTGAGATCTAGCTATTTCCTATGTCAATATAGTAGATCTAACACCTTGTGGTGTGTTTGATTCAGGCCGAAACCATCTTGAACTCTCCTTGCATTCTTAAGGTGATTTTTGCCTTAAAATCTTACATTAAATTACTTCTTATGGTTAGATCTTTCTTGGAGACTAACTAGGCCTTGGTTTCTGTTGAAAACATGTAAAACAAGCTGTGGAGAATTTCTCCTTAAGGTGGCGAACCCAAACAAGGCTTTACCTAAGCTAAATCAAGGTATAAATCACTTAAAACCATAACTTGATACATTAACACAAGTTTAAGTGTGTGTATATTAATTGCCGTGAGTGAAGAGGTAAAATAAGGTCTTGTTTGACCTTAAAATGTTTAAGGAATGGTTTAATAAATTTTACAACTAATTAAACAAGCATAAATGTCAAATTTAAGACATTGTGTGGAAGTTTGGTAAATAAATGAAAATTATATGGTGAGGCTGAAATTTATATGTATTTTTGGGACATTTATGTGTAATTTATTTTGCAAGACAATGTTTGTAATAAGGCCATGTATTTTAGGCCATTTTATTTATGCATTTACAAGCTTTTATTTAAGTTTAGGTGGTATATAATTATTACCGAAATGAATAAGGGGTTATAGTGTAATTAAATTAAATTTAGGGACTTTAGAAAAAAAGCCGAAAATTAGAGTTAAAAGGAGTTAAAATAAAGTTTATAAGATTTTATAAAGTTTTGGGTTAAATGGTGAATTTAGAAAGTTTGGGTACTAAACCGTAATTATAAGGAATTGGTGGTCAAGGAAATATTAAGGTGGTCAACATAGACCATATGCTAGGTTTTGACCAAAAATAAATAAGTTAGATAACTTATTTAAGGTTTTATAATAGGTTATGTATTTAATGGTAATATTTTTATAACATATGTGGTGAATATGTTATTACCGAAAATTAAGGGTGTAAAATGGTATTTTAAACACCCATGGGCTATTAGGAATTTTTAAGAATTTATTTGGTGGATTTTGGAATTAAAATGAACTATATATGTATAATATATAGTTATTGTCATTATGACACTTTGGAGAAAAATAGATGGTGGAATGGTAAATATCAAAAGTATATGGGTTAATAAGGATATTTATAACCCTTTGGTGGAATTTGGTGATTTTTAGAATTATTAAGAGAATTTATTAAGATATGTGTATAAAATATGGTTTTAATGATATGGAAGAACTATTGTTATAAATAGGGCCAAATGGCAATTATAGAATAGCACAAGGGCTGTTCGGAATTTACAAAAAATAACCATAGGTTATACTCTTTATAAGTTAGAAATGTTATATTAAATGGTATATATAACATGGTAAAAAGAAAGGGGTGATTTTGTAAATAAAGGAAACTATGGTTTATGGAAAAGAATAAGATTTTCTTATGGTGCCTAAGAGGCAATAATAAATAGTTTTGTATAAAAACTATAGGTTAAAGTTAAAGGGAATAAAAATATCACATAGTATGATATTAGTATATGGTATAACGTTACATAATTTATGTGGTCAAAACGGAATTTAAATTAAGTTAAGGGCTATACTGAGTTAATAAGAGTTGAAAGATGAATTTTAGACTAAGGTCTATGATGTTATAAATGTTATGACAATGATATGGTTTAGATGGAATTAATATAAGGAAGGGCACTCACATAAAATAATGTGACAAACTATAAATAATGAGATTTAAACTGAGGTGTTTATGGAATAAACCTTAGGAGTTGTAATTATACAACATAAGATGTTACATGATATTAGGATAATAATCTTAATATAAGTTGTATAATATAATACAACTAATGGGAATAATCATCCAATAAAGATGATAAAATGTAACATAAAATACAAGAGTTATGAAACTCATGAGAATTACCTACGTGGTAAAAATATATACATACACAAGAATAATATATAAGGTGGATAAATATATTTTGGTTGGAAACCTTATGATTTAATGGTGGTGGTTATTTGGAAAAAAAATAGTTACAAACTATAAGCTATGAATTTTGCTAAGATAATGGGTAATGAAATACAAAGAATTATAATGGATGATGGAAAAAAATATATAATATAAGAATGCATGCATACATGCAACTATAGGTTACGTACCTAAACTAGATGTGGATAAGATTAAAGGAAATATAAGGAATTAGACTTTACAGTTGAAATAGTTTTGACGTACGCGTTTTAAGTAACAAAGCCGACTGTTTTAGAAAAACCTGTAACAAACAACTGTAGAAAACAGGGGTGAACTGTCGGGGTTACTTATAATTCGGAAATACCGGATGTAGTTAGTCATGGAGACTGACTTATAGTTTTATTACCGTTTAGAGTATACTTCTGACAAGGACGCTTGACGAGCTAACGGACTACACAGAGCGTAGGATCTTGCTGATTCATACTCCACCGTAATACAGTCAGGGTGAACGGTATGTAAAGGGGTTTGATCCGAGTTGTCCTATGGTTGCTCCTTGGGCTCGGATTTGGTTATAACTTGTATGTTGTTATGTGTCTCGGATTGTCTCTGAGGGCTTCCTCAGTTCAGACTTCTGTGTGATCTGTGATAAGATTGTTTGTCTGAATGTGATAATTAATATGCATGAATTGTATATTTATAGCTGCTTTTATTTACTGTTGTTGAGTTAACAGTATTGGTTCGTATATATGAACCTATATATAAAACGAACTAGCGGCTATGGTGCTATCTTATATGAAATATAAGGAACGTAAGTAAAACGTTGTAGCACTATGATAATAACATATACATATTATCTGAGACTTTTACGGAGCATTGGCCTTTCTGTACGCCGCTCTCGTATCTAACACTGGATCCCGAGTTTACAGACTCCGGATTGGACTAATGACCTTAGTCTGCTGTGTTAGAAAATTTGGTAATGCGATGCGATGGTATAATTAATTAATTAATGGAATGGAAGTAAAGCCAAGAGGATGTGGCTCTTGGTGCGCGCTGTGATCACAAAACGATACCAGGATGTCCGCGTACGGGTCCGTAAGTATCAAGAAATTTCCCGTGAGCTAGAATGGCTCGTTGGTCGGAGACTCTACCGTTGGAGTGGCTACTGCCGTGGGTGACCCGCCATAATATATGGGTAACTAGAGACATGTCGTTTTAACGAGACATTGTCACTAGGTATAACTGAACAACTAAAACAATTGAGACTTATACAGTGGCGAACAATACTATGGACGAGACTTAATACTTGTTTATTATTCTCGTTGTTTCGCTTTGTTGTTCATTGGTTATACTTGTGGTTATTTTATTGTGTTGATGGTTGGATGGAGCCTACAAGGCTAAGGTAAATTAAATATGAAAACTGTACGCTACGGCGAATGTACATGGTACATTAAATTGTTATTGCTCGATACGTTCGATATACAAATGTTATTTGAAATATTCTATGAATGTTTGGTTTGGATGGATGACTAATGTTTATGGATATTTGGATGGTTGATTATGTATATTATACATTTATGCTTCAGTTTTGATTATAACTGTAAGAAGGAAAAGCATGAAACCAATCTAATAATAAGATGGTTAAATGACAAGTGACCATTAGGGTCCAGGCCCGGCATACTCAGCGTCTATCGCTGATACTACACCATTTCAGGTTGTTGATCATGTCGCGAGAGATGAAGAACAGGAACAGGGTAATTGGAGATGTTGTATAGTAATGAAGATGGTGTATGGTCTTATGGTAAGGTTATGTATTTTTTAGGATTGGATAGACGCTCACTTGTCGATGTTATGGTTTATGGACTTAGTGTGATGTATAGGAGTTTCTCGTTATCACGGCGGTTAGCAGTTTATTTGTATTGGAAGTTGGATGTAGTTTGGCTGCGTTGCTCGCATGGGCGAGTAACGGCCGGTGACACCCGAGTGAGTTTTGTAATGGTTATTTGTTTTTCTGCTGCGAGACGTTTTATTTATTGCTACGTGAGAGATTATATCGTGATTATTGAGAGGGGTGTTACAAAAGTATCCAGCGCTCCTTGTTGAGCGGCTGTTGTATACTTGTGGGGTACGAGGGCGTAACCCTTTTTAAGGGGGGAAGCCTCTTGGCTGTGCACGTGTGTGCACTAAGTTTTGCTGTTTCGTATGAGGGGCATACAGTAGTTTGTGGTATGCGGGGCATACGATGTTTGTTTGTTTGTTTGTTTCAAATGCGGGGCATACGATGTTTTGTTTGGTACGTGGGGCGTACATTGTTGATTTGTTTGTGTGATGTGCACTTGTATGTATGTATCTTATGAGATACCTGTTTGGATGATGTGTATACACCCATGTGTGTAGTACCTTTCTTATGATACTTGTGATATATATTTATATTACCTTGCAGATTGATTACATATGGTATCGCCTAGATACGAAATGAATCATTAGATATGGAATGTGGAAGAATGGTATGTTATGGACACCTCGAGGAGGTTGTCAGGGTTTGTAGAATTGATAGGAAATAAGGGTGCGGATGGATCGCCTATATCCATATATGATTGAATTAATGCCACAAATGAGGGCTATGTGCTGTATAAGCACAATACGATGTGTGTAATTGATATATCACTTAGATATACATTATAGGAATAATGGGTAGTCATATATACTCCCTCCTATTTTTAATATAAGTCATTTTGGAGATGTATATGGACTAAAATCAGTCCAGATACATCTCCAAAATGACTTATTAAAAATGGGAGGGAGTATATACATACCTATTTGAGAAAGCGACTTCGGGACGAAGTCCTTTTAAGGGGGGTAGATTGAAATACCCCAAACTAATAAAAATTGATTAAACATCTAATAAAATTAATTAAGGCCTAAACATGCCTTAAAAGTCAATTGAGAACAACAATGGTCAACACAAAGCAAGAATTGCACCCTTTGACCGTTAGGGTATATACATACCCAAATGAATTCCTTAGGACCTACGATTTTGTCCTAAGCACTATAACACATAAATGAACGTACTAAAATTATTGGACAACACTCCAACACAAAGAACAAGCATTTACATGCTTAAAAGTCACTTAGGGCAAAAATGTGCTCTAAGAAACCTTAAAGGTCTTATGACCTCCATTTGATATAAAATTAGATTCCTAAGTTCAATTATCATGTAAGGAATGTAATAAAACCGTTCTCAAAGAAACCCAAGCTCAGAAACACCTTGGGACACAAAATGTGCACTAAAACACCTTAAAACACGTTTTTGTGTATGAGCTCTAAGATATTGACTTTTTGTCACATTAAGACCTAGATTACATTCTTTATAACATTAATGTGACATGATAGACTATATTATAAAGTCTAATTCAAAGTTTAAAAATAAAATCAAAATGGGTGATTTTGGGTGAATAGTACCCAAAATAACATTTAATTACTTAACTTAAACCATGGTCAAATGTCATCCTTGACATAACCATCCATTGCCTCCCCATATGGCTGTCATCCTCATCCATTAAGAAACCTAAAATATCTAATAATGAGTCATCTAAGACTATTCAATAAAGTAACCAAACTTTACCTTATAAGCTCATTTCTTTCTCTTTCCTCTCATTACCTCCTTCCCAGCCGTGAGAACTGCCTCCATTCTCTCTTTTGTTCCTCATTGACCGTAGGAATACACCAAATTCAGAGAAGAACACAAATTGATCTAGGTAAGCTTATAAAGCCATTTTATGTTCATTCTCTTCACTTTTCTTTCCTCTTTCCATGGAGCTAAACATCAGACACTTCCATCCATGTTTCTAGTGTTTTTTGGAGGTTAAAAGAAGAGGGATTCTTGGCTGTAACAAGGGAATAAGGAGGGAAGTTCTAATCTTGATCTTTTAAGGTAAAATGTGCTTTAAGCACATATCTCTTCATTCCCTTCATTACTGATTGGAAAACTTGATTCTATTGGCTTATAATCTTCCATTTATCATGCTTGATCAGTAGCAATTGCATCCACATCATTTGGTGGCTGATTTCAAGCTTAAACTCCATTTTAAGCCATTTTAATCAAGGTAAACCCTAGCTTTCTTCTACCTAGATCATTGGCTGTTATATAGCTGATTTTAAAGTGTGTTTTGATTCCTTCTTTCTGTTGGAAAAATAGGCCGAGAGCAGCTTAGGAGAACCTTGAGATTTCAAGGTAAAAGTTCATGTTTTTCATGACTTAAATTACTCTTATGGTTAGTTCAAGTTTGGGACCTAACCATATCATTATATTGCTGTTAGAAAACATCTAAGAAGCTCTGAGAATTTTCCTCTAAATTACCGTGGCTAAACAAGGCCTTATCTTGGCTAAAATAAGGTATAAATCACTTAAACCTATACTTCGGTATATTAACATATGTTAATCTTATGTATATATAATTGCCGTGAGTGAATATGGTTTATAAGGTCATATTTTGACCTTAGGTGGTTAAGGAATAAGTTAGTAAATTTATATAAGTAATTAAGTAACATAAAGATCAAATTAAGACTTTATGTGGAAGATTGGTAATTAATGGAAAATACTAGGTGAGGCCGAGAGTTTAATGTATTTTTGAGCATTTATGTGTAATTTATTTTATAAGCTAATGTTTGTAATAAGGCCATGTACTTTAGGCCATTTTATTTATGTATATTAAGTTTAAATTAGATTTTAGGTAACAAATATATATTGCCGCAAGGTATAAGGGGTTAAACCATAATTAAATTAAATTTGGGGGCTATATAATAATAAAG
Source organism: Limonium bicolor (assembly GCA_023374045.1). Taxonomy (NCBI): domain Eukaryota; kingdom Viridiplantae; phylum Streptophyta; class Magnoliopsida; order Caryophyllales; family Plumbaginaceae; genus Limonium; species Limonium bicolor. Next base: position 27,619,188 of record CM041779.1, on the reverse strand, counting down.
CCGAAAATTAGGTGTTAAAAGGATTTAAAATAAAAATTATAAGGTTTTATAAAGTTTTGGGGTTAAATGGTAATTTCTAGAAAATTATGGGTATAAACCGTAAATAAGGGAAAGTAATGGTCAAGGCAATATTAAAGAGGTCAACCTTGACCATATGTTAAGTTTTGACCAAATTAGATAAGTTTAATAATCTATTATGGTTATATAATAAGTTAAGTATTTAATTGTAACATTTTTATAACATATGGGGTATGTATGGTGATTACCGAAAGTTAAGGGTGTAAAATGGTATTTTAAACACCCATGGACTATTAGGAATTTATTCGGTTGGATTTGGAATTTAAAATAAACTATATATGTATAATATATAGTTATTATGTCTTTGTTACACTTTGGATAAATAAGTGGGGTGGAAATATAAAAACCGAGAGTTTAGGGGTTAGGAATGATATTTACAACCCTTGGGTGAAGTTTGGTGATTTTTGGAATTATATAGAGATTAAATAAAATAAGTGTATAATATATAGTTTTAATGATATTATAAAACTATATGTTATAAATTGGGTCAAATTGTAATTATAGGAAGTTGGTGGGTTGAAAAATAATTTAGAATAGATTTAGGGTCTGTTCAGAAATTTAAAATATATATATAACCATAGGTTATATTAATATTAAGGTTTAAAATGTTAATATATATATATATATATATATATATATATATTATATGGGGTCAAATTGTAAATTTGGAAAGTTAAAGGGGTTAGAAATCATTTTAAAACAGACAAGGGTTTGTTCGGTTATTTTAATAAAATAACTATAGGTTATACCTTTTTATAAAGTTAAAAATGTTATATTATATGGTATATATAACATGGTATAAATTATGGGGTGATATTGTAATAAACATAAAGACATGGAAGTTAATGAAATTAAAGTATAAGTGTGTGCCTATGCGGCATTAAAAATAGTTTTGTATAAAAACTATAGGTTATAAGTTAAAAGAAATAAAAATATCATAATATATGATATTAGTATATGGTATAACATTACATAATATTATGGGGTTAAAAATGAAATTAAAGGGAAGTATAGTGCTGTACCGAAAATATTAAGGTTGGAAAATGAATTTTTAGACTATGGTCTACAATGTTATAAATGTTATAACAATTATATGTTATTAATGTGGTTTAAATGGAATTAATATAAGTAAAGGTATTCACATTAAATAATGTGACAAACTATAAATAAATAAGATTTATAAACTAAGGTATAAATTGAATAAACCTTAGGGGTTGTATATATACAACATAAAATGTTACATAATATTAGGATAAGGATCTTAATATAAGTTGTATAATATAATACAATTAATGGGTATGATCATCTCATATAAGATGATAAAAATGTAACATATAATATAAGAGTTTTACAACTCATGAAACTTACCTATATTGGTAAATATATACATATGCGAGAATAATGTATATGCGGATGGATATATATTATGGTTGGAAACCATATAATATAATGGTGGAGGTTATTATATGAAAATAGTTATAAACTGTAAGTTATAAGTTTTTGAATTCAAATATAGTTTACTAAAAGATTAATGTATTATAATGATGGTGAGAAAAGAATACTATATAATAAATCATGCATGAATACATGCAACTATAGGTTATATACCCAAGTTCAATAATGGACAAGATTAGAGAAATATAATGAATTAAACTCAGCAGTCGAAATATTATGACCTACGAGTCTAAGTAACAAAACCAATTGGTTTAGAGGAACCTGTAACAATTAACTGTTTTAATCCAGGGATGAACTGTCGGGGTTGCCGTTATTCGGAAATACAGGATCTAGTTAGTAAAGGAGACTGACTTATAGTTTTATTACAGTTTAGATTGTACTTCAGACAAAGGCGCTTGACGAGCTTAGTGGACTACACTGCGCATCCTAGGTCTGAGGTGTACGGTATGTAAAGGGGTTTGATCCGGGTTGTCCTGAGGAATTCCTCAGGCTCAGATTTGGTTGATATATAACTTGTGTGTTATGTGTGTGGATACGTGTATGTGATTATGTGTGTTACTGCATTAATTATTTATGCACTAGCGTCCTACGGGAGTAACACTACGTCGACTATAGATCGACTTATATAAACATACATATGCGTTTAATGTGATGACATGATGGTTACTTAATATAATACCCTTAGTATTAATATTAAGTATATGGTAACCTAAGTAAAACACTTAGGTACGAGACACAACATTGTCGGTCTCTAGAGCATGGATCTCGAACATGAATATAACCTAGATTACTTCTAGGTATGCGTGAGACCCACTAGGCAGCTAATTAATGAATTGTATTCTCCATAAAACTAAGAGTTTATCTTAAACATTATGAGAGAATTGGTATGAGTTGAGGGGAGGAATCCCGGTAGTTTACGAACTACTTGGTTGCGCATTTGTGATCACTAAGGGATACCCGATCGGGTTCCGCTCTAGGAATTTACCCAACAAGCCCAAATTGGATCGTGGGTCACGTGGCTACGGCCTTTATATGGACACCTTACGAGGCAAAGTGAATAGTCAGGGGCCTCCGGACCTCTGGCGAAATGAGCACCTTTATGTGTACTGGAGGACTACTGTCCATTGGTAAGGTTATTGGGTTGTCCCGACATGACACCCAACTGGTAATTAATTAAACATGGTTTGGATGGATGGGGCCTTGAAGGCCAAATTAAATTAATTAAGGAAGGTGTTCGCTACGGCGTTTATACAGTACTATAATTCGATACGTTCGTTTATACAACTGTTGTTTGTGATATGTAATGATTGTATTGATTGGGTGGATGGTTATGTTTTTATGCATGTTTATTACAGTATTGATTATATCTGTAAAATGGTAAAGCATGAAACCAATCTAATAATAAGATGGTTAAAATGACTAAGTGACCAATAGGGTCCAGGCCCGGCATACTCAGCGTTTATCGCTGAGACTACACTCATTGTGTAGGTTGCTGATCATCGTCGAAGCCGAAGCGCGTGATCAGGGTAGTTAGGGTTTACTTTAATTACCGCACATGGAATTCATTTGTATAACAATATTAGTCTGTGGTTTGTATAATGGTATGGTTGTATATATTCGGGATTGGGTAGACGCTCACTTGTCGACGGTTATGATTATAGACTTAGTATGATGTGTAGGATTTATCTCGTTATCACAGCGATTTAGTAGTGTTGTTTATTATGGTTGTTGGATATAGTTCTGCTTCGTTACTCGCATGGGCGAGTAATGGCAGGTGACACCCGAGTGAGTATTGATGTTGTTATTTATCTTCCGCTGTAAGACGTTTTATTTATTGCTACGTGAGGGATTATTACGAGTTTATCGAGAGGGGTGTTACAAATAAGGAGCTGTATGTATTGCGTAACTTATAGCCCAAATGAAGGTAGACCCATATCGATTGAAGGTTTGTCTCTGCCAGAGATAAATCTACAAGTTCCCATTTCTCTAGATCCAGAGGCGAGCCGCAAGCAAAGCAATAACCCCCCTAAGTTTTGAGTCAAAAGACACAAAGCTAACTTTTTGCATGAATATCTACTGAACCCCGTGAATGTTTTAAATATGGCTAGAGATTAAGGATTCACTCTCCATATCCAAGAAGGTCATAATCAAACATTGATCGGATCCTGAGAAAGAGAAAAACCAGAAACCAATCTCAACACTGAGCCATTTAGGGGAAGATAGGCTGTCATGAACCGCGCAGACAAAGACAAAATATACTCCAAATGTGAATTATATATGGAAGTTAGTGCAGCAACCCAGCCAACCAGATTTCGTGGCTCAAATCTCTTTGGTCACGGTGCGCACCACACCCCCCCCCCCAGAATTGAACTACTTGCTTAGTTCCTCTTGCTCAAAAGATTGTCGATGATGGACGGACTATTCGGGCTACCTGAAAGATATGTTGTGATTAAAACTTGAAATGGTGAGGCAGATATTGACATGGAAGATGTCTTAATGATTACAAAGTTCCAAATTATTGAATGGACCGGGAAAGACCGAGTAACTCAAGGATCAGTAGACTTCCTGTTGCACACCTATAATTTAAAAGAATGCTTGTAAAATGTTCCAAACTTAGCTACAATTCTGATCCTATTGTTTTCATGTTTCTAGTGGTTATAGCTTGCTGGCTGAGTGATGAGCTTAGCTGAAAAACCATTCATGGTTACCTATGTAATACTACTAATGTATCCCCCTGATAAAAAAGTAAACCAAGCTGATTTTAATTGAGACATCACCATGAGCAACATAAACATAAACTGAAACCTAAAACTACCTTTATACCTCATAAGTGTCTTAGCTCAAGCATCTACTATTTACAACTTGAGCCTAATGGGATCTGGCGTGAGTAGCATGACAAAGGACAAACAGTCACTTGGTTTTAGGAACTTAATATGCATCTTAACAAAGTAACTAACAACTAGACAATTAAGGACATCCACTAAGGTACTATGCTTGGGATCAATTGAAGGGATACTACTAATTGAACCCTTGGTTACGAGCAATGCAAAGATGATAAGGGTAGATACCGATGACTAACCGCTTCTATCATTATCTATTAACAATTTAGCATACAAAACCAGTTGTTCATCCACGTAGTAAGTTTGGATGCAATTGACCTCCTCTTCTTGATAAAACCAGAGAACTACCGCAACATTGACCTCGTACACCCATCCCTACCAGATTCACACTGAGTCCAAAATTATCCCTTCCCCTTCAACATGCATGCCCTGTTTCCTTCTCATCATGTTTGTCATGCCTCTCTTGCATATGCTCCCAAAACCCACACATCTCTTTCATTTTGGCCACGTATTATCACTATTAAAACTCCACCTATCTAAAAAAGTCAACAAACAAATCAGGATAAAAATTCTCTTGGGAGGACGATGTCGCTTCCAACCGTAGTGCACCAATGTCAACTAGTGGAGTGGCTTGCAAGAGGTTGATGGCAGCAGGGGCATGGGTTCTGAAAACCTAAATCGACATGGAGGGAGAGTGAAATGCTTGATTCTTAGACAGTGGAAGGTAGTGAGCAAGGGGTTCAAACTCTACTCTTTGCACCAACCATGTCTGCTCCCCTAATTTTGTGGCTCGATTATTAATCAGACATCTACTAACCACTCTATTTAGATGAAAACCACCAATGATAACCACATGTAGAAGATTCGTGCAAAGCTGATGGAATCACCCTATTTGTAACGCCCCTTCCTAAGCCAATCGTGGTTACCGCCAACTTAACAGCTTAATCATAAACGTCGCAGCGGATTCACTAACACCGGGACCTTGCCACGGTCTGATCAATAGATTATACCAAACTTAAATAATTACAACACATATCCAAAAGAATTTACAAACTATCTAAAACATTCACCAACCGGGTTTATAGTATCTCAAGCAACAACACGACTACCACAAGTCTTAGTACCGACAGACGGGTGCACAGGCGCAACCCATACTCAAAATAAAAGTCCCTCCTAAGTCTACCCACTCCTACTCTCATGGTGTGACTTCATGGGCCGCTTACCTACAAAAGTAAAAACAGCCCCTAAAGGGGGTCAGCAAGAATGCTGGTACGACCCTCTCGTGGCCCCCAAGCTAATGGGACTACGACGACTAATTGTCGATAGCATGGAAGTTGATTAGAATCACAATCATAATATGAACTGCAATAAACAACAATCCACAGATGAACATACATAGTTCACACACAAATGAACGACTTTAAGCGTTCTCTTAGTAAGTGAGTTAGTAAGTAAAATCCTTAAGTTCCAATTCCTCTTTTCCTCAGTCCATCTTAACTTACCTTAATCTTAGCCTTATCTTAACCTTAGAATACAAACCGTTATTTAAATAGAGATGGTCGTATCTTATCTCAATGTTTATTTTGTCTGGTCAAAAGCAACCCTAGCAAATGAGCTATTAACTCCATTGGTTGAATAAACAACTTATCTTATAATTTAGGATTTAGGTGATCCTACTGCACCATCTTAATGCCTCATACCTTGGACTGGAAGTCCAATGTAGCTGAGCCGACATTGGACCCTAGGCAACAAGTCTGAAGACCAGTCCTTAAGCGGAAGTCGGATCTGATTCAGATACCGACCCCCTTTCCTTAGCATGCATGACCGGAGTCAGTCCCGGGTTCCTCACTCCCCCCTTAAGTTCCAGTTAGTGAAAATCTTACAAACCACGTGCTAGTTAAACCTCAACGGGTATTAACCAACAGTTACCAACGTATAATTCCTCTTCTTAACTCAATAAGTACTGGGTTAGTGTAAAGGAAACATATTCACAACAAGAACAATAAAAACCGGTTGCATGCTTTATCTTGTCTTAGTCATAGCAAATAAACAGATAGCACGCAAGCCGAGGGACACCTCGTTAGCAAGCAGGTCACAAGAAAGACTGTACCGTTCACCATCAATTGTCCCGGTTGTTTAATTCTCCTCCGGTTCCAAACTTTCAAATCCTAAAATGTTCATCCAACTTAGATTATTAACTGCTTACACATTACTTAATCTCTTAACTTACTTAACCCTTAATGATCCCCACCTAACACCTCTTAAGTTTTACAACTTAGTCTTACAAACTTAACCTTAGACGTTTAAGTTTATACTTAACTTAATCCCTTAGGTCTTTATGTTTCTAATCATCATTTCCCTCTTAATGGGGTACCATCAATACCACTTAACACTCTTAGAGTTTCTCTTTTTTTTAAGTCTTAAGGGTCGACCGACCCACCTACCGACCCAACCCCTGGGTCGGTCCTTTCCAGTAACTTTTCCGTCTTTAAAAACTCACCCGACCGACCCAAGGCAGCCCGACCGACCCAAGACCCTCTAGGTCGGTCCATTACAGAAACTTTTGGTTTGTTAAATTTTGCCAGACCGACCCACCGACCGACCCAACCCCTGGGTCGGTCCATTCCAGAAACATTTCCGCTGGGTTAACAAGGTCCGACCGACCCAAACAGGGTCAGTCCACCGGGTCGGTCCAGTGCAGAAACTTCCTTAAAATTGTCTAAATGCTCCCAAACTTTTCCACAAGTTCCCCCGGGTGTCCTAATACCTTTTAGGCACTTAAACTCACTTTACAACATCCACCAAACTCTTTAAAACCACTTTCAAAGATCTTCTTAAGCATTTACTCATTTCTTACATAACTCCTAACACTTGCATTATTTTCCTACATTTCCAACATGCAATCCACCTAGAATTTCAACTAACCCAAATGCTCCCTCCTTAAGAATTTGACTACACCATACACATCACCATCCACCCTCAAATCATTTACCAAAACCTCCCAATGACATACACACTAGTTCTCTCCTAAGTCATTTCAAAGTTTCACACCTTATTCCCATCAAACTTGCACAAGCTTCCTAGTTTCTTTCATCATGGTCTTGGTGCCTAAAATTCACCATTGTAACCCCTAATCCCTCCTAGACATATCTAGGTCATCCTAATTCACAAGAACACCTTAGACTCATTCTCTTCACCAAAACAACCTTTAAGGTTTACTAGAACCTCCTTATTCTTAAAATCTCCTTAGAACATCTTAGATACCAAGTTTCTTCACCAAATTTTGACATAGGTCCCCTAGTATATTGTTACACCCTAACACTTAGTTCTTCACTATCAAACAACCATGAAAACTTCAATTCTCATTACACCATCTTATCACCCAATATACACCCAAACTACACTACATCACAATATAGTGCATAAATTTAAATTGCTTGGCACTTAGGCCCTTAAATGCATAAACCTTCAACATTGAATTTCCACAATATATATTGCCTTTAACCTGCAAATACACATAACAAGGCTCCCATTGAAATATAAATGCTCTTGTAATACACCTTTTCATTGTCTAACTATCCCAATTCCCAATTGCTCTTTTATCACAAGTTCTCACATATAATCATTGTTTCTCCTAGGTTATATATATCCCTTTCCTAATGTGAACTCTAAGCTAAGCTATCATATATCTAAATCCCCTTCCCTTAACACAAAAACACCTTAAGGTAAGCAATTTACCTTATTCTTTTACAAGCTTCACAAACTTTCTTCCTTAGGTGTTTCCTTGAACAATCTCGGTCACCATCCAAATTCTCCTTGCCAATGTTCTAATCAATATTCAATGACTCCAATGAGTGCTAGATAATGCACTAACCCTAAGGAATAAACCCTAGGTTAAAAATGTGTCTTAAGGTATTAAAATGAATGTTTTACCTTGAAGTCTTAAGGTAGGCTTGGATATGAATCAATAAGGACCTCCTCTAGCCCATGGAGAATATAAAACAAGCTAGAACAAGGCATAAAAATGAAGCCCCATGAGTAGAAATTTTCGGACATGTGAAGAAGTGGTGGAAACTTGATTTTTCTTACATATTCTTTACCTTAAGAGAATGAAGAAGCTAATGCACTCCTAAAGCTTGTATTTCCTCCTCTAATGGCGGTTTGCCTTGGCACCAAATTGAAGCTCTTGAAGATTTAAAAAGATAGGAAGAAAGAGCTTGAGCTAACTAAGAGAATTATGTATTTTGTTTTGGTTTTGGAGCTAAGATGAGTGTTTGGCAAGCAAATGGAGAAGGAGCTAGCATGGGGGCTGCTCTTACGTGAATGGAGACGGGAAGAAGATAGTGAAAATCGGTGGAAAGAGAAGAGAATGAAGAGGTGAGGAGAGAGGTATGTAAAGGTAAGATATTTATGTTAAAAGTAAATAGTGCTCTCTTTATTTCCCTCCTCTTTTCTAATATTACTATCTCATGTGGTGACTCACCACCCTTAGAAAACCGGCCCCCTTATTAAACAAGGCTAGCCATGGTCTTGTTTGACCATTTAATTAGACTTAGTTTACTAAAGACTAAACTAGGCACTATTTGGTTACTATTCACAAGCTAGTGCACATATTTGTGAAATTTTTGATTTCCCATTGATTTAGACTTCCTAATGTGATACTAACCAGTACAAAAGTTAATTAAGAAGTAATCATGGGCATTTAGCCACATAAAACCCCTTTCTAAGACAATTTTTCAAAAATGTGCTTTAAGAGTCCTTAAAGCACAATTTGTGTTTTAACTTGTTTTTGAGCTTGGTTTTCTTTGGTAATTGATTTAACATGACCATTAGGATATTACTAAGGTCTAAGAATGATATTTGGGTGCTCACCCAAGTTACTCCAAGCTTAGAGCACATTTTTACCTAAATTGCTCTTATGGTGTTTCCTTGTGTTCCTTTGGTTTAAATTATATCCTAATGTTTCTAAGGCATTATTTAGCCTTCTTATATCTTATTTATCATATAAACACCATATCTAGGTTTGGGGTATTTCACTGTTCAAAGTGGAGAACTAATCTCTATAAAGCCACTTTGCTAGCAATGTGATGCATGATGAATCATCCATCAAAAGGCCACATGCATGGTGAGTGAAATCGATACCACCTTTAAAACCATCACCAGTGATCCAAAAAACAACAATAGATTGAAAATACCACCTATAAAAACTGAGAACTACCGATAAAAGTAGCCATTGTTGCCATAAGGCCCTATTTGGGGTAGCTTATTAGGCAATAGTAAGGTTAGGAAAATAAAAACAAAAGAGCTACAAGGAGGAGGCCATAAGAAAAGGAAGCCATGGGAAGACAAGAGAAGGAAGGGGTAGAAGAGGATGGTAGGAAGGAAGGACAAGAAGAGATAAGCGGGGCTCTAGCGAAGGGAGAAGTATCCAAGAATTTGGACGGAACATAATGTTTTTTTATTTTTTGATAAATTTTAACATACATCAGAACCACAATTATGGTAACACGCCAAGAAATGGAAAACGGATAACAACTTCAAACTCCCTTACCTATTCCACGCCACACGAAAAAAACTCTTTTTTCCAAAAAGTAGGAGTAGTACTAAACAACAAAGTCCATGATACGTGATCGGAAATTATCAAACCAAATACCATTAAGCTCTCTAGTCTTACAAAACAATAAAGTCCGAGATGAGCTTATATATTACCACTTCTAAGAGTTAAAACCCAAGAAATATCCATTGATCCCGAATAGTGTCGAAGTGCATCTATTAAGATAAATTCAACATCTTGGTGAATCAGTCCTTTTCCATTCAGACGATTAATAAAATAGAGGCAATATGAGAACATATAAATCCTTTGGAACTGAAGCTGGGCCACAATCCACAGTCCCAAAGAAATGGCGCTTACTTCTGTGATTTAGAGAGTCCAAGGAAAGGTGTTGCTTGAAACACCAATTACAATAATCTTGCCTAACGAGTCTTTGCAATCACACCGAGGCCTAAGCCATCCTTAAAGACACTACTATTTATGAACACCTGGAGATAATCTGGGGGGAGCATCCCCATTTGATGCTTGATCAGGAAGGCTCAACCCCGGGGAGGAAGCATCAAGGAATAAAACCGTTTGATCCATGCCATGAGAAAAGGTGGGAGCCTTTGTCTGATCCATGCCATGGCAAAGGGAGGTGGTCTTCTGAGCAAGGGTGAAGTCACCGAGGGCGTATAGGACGAGAATCTAATCCCTAAACCAAAGGTCATTAGAAATGGTAAGGGTGAGAACTAACCCCTCAAGTGACCACCAATCCTTGATCTCCCTGCACTTGGTGAATATATGTGAGAGATTTCATACTTACCACCGAAAGGACATGGGCACGAACTGTTAATATTGCAGCGCTAGGAGACGATCACAATACATGGAACGATTCCTGGAAAGAGTTTCCAAGCAAAAAGCTTGACTCTATGAGGGAGAGGACGCTTCCGGAGTCTTCTCATGGCTGCACCAATCTAGGAGCCATCATATGAAGATAAATCTTCAAGGGAAGAAGATGACGAACCCAAAAATAGGCAAATTTAATAGTGAACTGTCCATGCTTTTTCCAACCCCAGCTCCAGCTATACAACATTGGGGAAGAGGGAAGGGTTGTGGTTTGTATGGTGCTGCAATTATCATTAGAGAACAAGTTATGAACCATACCTTCTCTCCAAGAATGGTCATGCATGTTAATAAGCTAGGCTAACATACCATGTGCGCGTGTGAGAGGATGAAGTTCCAATCCCATGGTTTACCATCTCGCTTATTGAGGAGCCATCAGTCTGTGAGGTAGGTAGAAAAGCCATCACCAATTATTCTTCTAGCACCACGCTTAAGGAGGTTAAGGGTGCCCTTCTGATTACCCCTGGATATCTTTAATGATGGAATGCGAGAGTCGAATTACCCCCATACTGTTGGAAGGGATAGCCTGCAAGACTTAATTGATGAGAATGCATCTAGTTGCCTGTGAAAGGGCCCGGTCTAGCTTTGAACTCTCTTGCAAACTCTATCTCTGATATAGCCAAAGACCTGGCTCTTATGCTTGTTGACTATACTTGGGAAGCCCAAGTACGAGCCCAGGTCAGCTACCTCTCTAACACCAATGATATTGACAATATCTCTTATAACTGTGGGGTTCAGCATACTAGAGAACATCAAGCCCGAATTGAAAGGATTCATACATTGTCCAGATGCTTCCCAGAGCTCATTGATGATATGCATAATGAAATACCCCGGACTTAAATATGGTGATTAAATTATTCTAATATGATTTTTAGGGGCCTAATAGTGCCTAAATAATATTGGTGAAGAAAATAAAACCAAAAGAAAAGAGAAAACGCTTAAAAAACGTAAAACATTAAAATAAGCGTTACACAACCATAGGAGGTATATGACCTCGATTATGGTCTTAGATGTATTCCTAGGGCTTGATCATGCATAAATAATATGTGGGAACAATTCTCAAAGAAAACGGATCCATATAGTGGGTTAAAAACGCTAATGAAGCCTTAAAGCACATTTTTCGAGAAAACCCGGAAACGTGACTTTAAGTGGTCAAATGGACCCGTATAAATTATAGTTGACCATATAACAATAATTAAATATTATAGGAAGCTTAATAACCATTAAAATTTAAGAAACGGGAAAAATCGGGAAAACGAGCCCGGTTAGTGAATAGTGCTCAAACCAGGAATTTAACGAGCTTTTCTTATGAAAAGACAAAAACACCCCAGCTTAATTACTGCAGTGGGCTGGTTTTATTAGTAGTTCAGGCCCTTATATTAATAAACTAGCTAGTTAGTTAGTAGAGAAGAGAAGAAATAAAGAAAAGAAAGAAAAAGTAGAAAAGCTACTTTTTCTCCCCTCTCTCCTCACTTCCCTACTCTCTCTCTACCTCTCTTCTTCTTCTCCACCATATTCTCCCCTCCTATTTGCCGCTTGGACGATTTTGAAGCACCTTCAATGGCTTCCCACCTTTCCTCTCATGCCCAAGCCACATCAATGCTTCAAATAAAAAAATAAACACATATTCTTGCTCCTCTCATCAAGAGCTACATTTCCCTCTTTTCAAAATCTCAAAAGAATGAAGTTGACCTCCATGGGTATAGCACCATTGAAGGAGAAAATCAGATTTTCTTGAGCTAGAACATCTCCTCTATGGTTTAACGTAAGAAAATTCAAAGAAAACCCATTTTTCTCCATTCCTTTGTATTGGCCGATTTTTGCCTCTCTTGATGCCTTGTTTTCTTTCTTAGTTTGATCATTGGTTCAAGTCTCCAATGGTGGTTGGAACCCTCCTTTTATTCAAGGTTGAAAACCTATTCTAGAACTCTCAAAGGTAATGCCCTAATTTTGTGCTCTAAGCACCTTCCTTGTTCTAGATTAGTTCATGAGCCTAAGTGTGTCATTTAGTTCTCATTTCATTCAAATTGAATGTTGATCTAGAGGTTGGCAATGGTTTTGCCCCGTGACCGAGAATGAAAGAGAAAGAGAAGAGAAGAAGAGAAAAGGGGAACTTGGAAGATTAAGGTAAATAGCTTACCCTAATAATTATCTTGATTACTTTAGAATATTGGGATGGGTAATGAAAAGAATGAACCCAAAAGAATTGTGCTAGAAATGTGCTAAATAGATATGAGAGAGAATTGTGATGATGTTTAGTGCAATTGTGAATTGTTATGTTGATTTAAAGGCCTTAAAGCCATGCAATTATGATATTGTATTATAATGTGACTGATGAGCTTTGGTTGAACTTGTGTGTTGTTAGTGTCTAACATTGGGTGTGGCTAGTTTGAATTGTTTAGGTGCTGAAAATAATGCAATTGGGCAAGCTAAGATTGCAGGGAGGTTATGGTGAAAACCGAGTGTTTAATGTGATGTTAAGAGGTTTGAAAACCTAAGTGTGTTTAGGAGAAAGTGGAGTGTAAATGAGTGGGTAAAGCTCACCAAGAACTAGAGTTTAAGAGTTGGAAAGATTGGTGCAAAAACTATAGCAAAAATGTAGTAGGAAAGTCTTGGTTTTGCTAGAGGTAAACTAGGTGGTATAACCTTAGAGGAAATGGTTGGACTTTGGGGATTAGAGAGGAATATTCCTAGGAATATTTGGAATGGTTAAATGGTTGGGGGAAGGTTGTAAACTGTCAAGAGGAGTTGTGGAGATTCACTAAGGTGCATGGTGTGTAGAAAATGAAAATTAGAGTGCAAAATTGGTGAAATTGATCAAGAATTGAATGATAGGTTAGATCAAGGATTTAAGGAGAGTTATTGTGTGTTTATGGTGTTATAACATGTTTGGAAACATGTGGAATGGTTGGAAAAGATTTGGGCAAGAAGTAAGGTTGGAATGGCAATTGAAAAATGCCAATTTAGCAGCTTTTTAGCAGGGTCCGGGACCTAACCCTTGGATAAGGTCCCGGACCGCACCTTAAAATGAGCTGAAATTCCACCCAGGGGTTGGTCCGAGACTTAGGGTAGGGACAAAGTCCCGGACTAGTACATAATTCATCCCAAAAATTGTTAGTGTATTGGTCCGGGACTAGGGACCCGGACCAAGTGCAGAATTCAACCGTGAGTGTATTTAAGGCATTAAATGATGGGGATTTTATTGGTGATGGTTTTAGATAATAATTAAGACTTATTTGATGACATGTAAAGGTCATTAGGAGTATAAACAAGTGCTAGGTTGATTGTGGAAGTGAGAACTTAAGTTCACAAGAGTAAGATAAGGTTAACGGGGGAACGGGGTTAACTATGAGAGTATTAGTCGTTTACATACCTTAAGGCATTGGTGTTAATGGAAACATTTGAAATATAACCAGTTGTTCGGGAATTACCTGAGGAGCGTGAGGTGATGCGTTAGAGTAAATCCTCGGTGACAAGTATGGTTTTCTTGCAACTTGCGTCATGCCAAGTTGCGCTCGGCTTGTGTGTTGCTTGCTTTGTGTGCCGACCTACTAAGATAAAAGCACGAAAACGTTTATTGCATTTGATATATATATATATACCTTGATGCATGTTGTATGTGATAACCATCCTTGCTTGAATGTGTGGTCTAACTTAGTGTTGTAGACCGTCCTAAAATTAAATAACGGTTAGTTAGTGACTCGTAGAAGGAGTTGAACCACAAAATAAACTAAACGTCGGAAACACATGAGAACTATCGACTAGTGAACAACGATAACTCAACTTATAAATTTACTCGAAACGAGAAAAGTGGCACACGGGACTAGTAAACTCCCTTATAACGATTAGTCGACCTCCTATATGAAGGTGTGACTTAATGTGAGAAAACATCAAAACTTCTAAGTAACAGAAGTGTAGGGGCGACCCTTAAATCGGTGAATACAATGAATTAGGAAAATCTCCTAAAGCTGTGAGATGGCATCAGGAGAGATGCTACTGACTAGTATATCTATATATATATGAGTAGATATGGTTACTAACCCGAGAGTTGGGTTAGAGAGGATTGTGAGTCACGAGTGCAAGGAAGAGGAAACAACAGAGCATTTGTTTTTGATTCCGTGGTCGAACTCCCTTGTTATAGGGCCGTGTGCCACATAGTGGTGCCCGATTGGAGTGACACTGGTAGAGCTTACCCGTCTAAAGAGGTAAGCTGGGTATTATGGGCTTGGGAGGTGGAAACATGAGAGAATGTTTCTAATTCCGTGTTGAGAGTATAAAGCCCGGTGGTGAGATCTATATGTGTCTCTGCCCGGAGGCCTAATAGACTTAACTTAATAATTATTCAAGAGAAGAATAATTAAGGAAACTAGATCGGGACCGAGAGTGTCTAAGGATCTAGGAGATAAGTAAAACTATCCAGTTGAAATGGATAAGTTAGTGAATAATGAGAATGAGAATTACTTGAGATGAGGTTTCTCAAGGCTTAAGAACAAGGTAAATTAATCTATTGAACTTGATGCGACATCCTTGTTGGTTGTATTCTTTGCTTGAATAGTTGTTATGAATGCGAGCATGTTAAATAAAATCAATCGCATGTTAAGATGAGAATTAGTAGGGTGTGACCTGGTAGTAGCGGGTTGCACGTCTACCATACCAGCAAAGGTGCTGAGCCCCTTTGGGGCCACCCATTCTTTTTCAGGAACGATGGAGACAAGTACCGTTCGAGAGTAGGACGGGGATGGCAGTTAAGCATGAGTAGATGATTTGAATACATCTGTACTTGTATTATAGTAGGGTAAGTCTGAATATGTTATCGGCGTAGAGAACGTGAAAGACTCGGTATAGTAGTGAAATAAAGATTGTATGTGACTCGGTTTAGTATTGAAAAGAGAATGTTATTGTATTTATTTAAGTACTGGTTATTCAGGTCCATCAGACCGTTACTACATTTAATTTAAGCCTTGTTAGTCACGTGGGTGACTAACGACATTGTTTCACCCGCCGTAGTATTGGATTATCCGGTGCGAAGGTAATGAAGTACGAGGAGATTAAGTGTTAATGACGAGATTAGCGGTAGGGGTGTTACACATAATTTTCTTGGCATTATCGGGATTAGCATGACCGAAAATAACATAATCATCCACGAAAAGACGGTTGGTAATATCAATACTTAAGTCCTCGCATAGAGAAACCCCTAATCACTTTGGATTGAGCCGAGGTCTGAAGACTGGAAGATAGAGCCTCCATGCAGCAAACAAAGAGGAAAGGTGAGAGGGGATCTCCCTGTCAAAGTTCTCTTCTAGGAAGAAGCTTTTCCCCTAGTAACTATTAATGAGAACCGAGAAGGATACACTGGTGATACATTTCTCTATGATCTTGAACCATCTAGGATGAAATCTCATGCTTTGAAGGACCACCAAAAAGGACAATTCAACTCTATCAAAGGCTTTTTCCATGTCAAGTTTCAGAGCAAAGTGGCCCATCTTGGTTACTTTAGATAATTTCATAGAATGGATGAGTTCATGAGCTGTAATGATATTGTAAAAAATAATTTACCTGGAACAAATGCTCCTTGATTCTCCGAGATAATGAATCTTATCACATCCTTGACTTGATTAGCTAATGCCCTAGCCACCACTCTATAGAGACTGTTGCATAAAGAAAAAGTTGATAATCACTGATAGAGGTTACACTTGTACGTTTCGTGATAAGGACAATATGAGTGTGATATAGAGCCATTGGCATGACGTTCAAATTAATAACCTCCAAGGCCAACTCAACAAAACTGTCTCCGATTCCCAAAAGAAGATGATGAAAACTTGTTAATACCGTCTGATCCTGGGGCCTTTCGAGGATGCATCTGTTTGAGGGCCGAAATAACCTCCTCTATAGAAAAATCCCGACCCTGAGCTTTGAAAAAATGATTTGGTACACAGTTGAAGCTTCTACCAATGCTGTCAACAATGAAGCTTTTATAACTCTAACGGCTCCTACAAAACTGGGCCATTTCCATACAGGAGCGCTTTGTCTCCGTAAGGAAGAAGATCTTGGGAAATTGAGATTGGAGAACATCCGTGACCCGACGAGAGTTTTGAGGGAGTCCCAGGCCTTGACAATTTATAGCAATTATGCTCATTATGAGCGCATAACAAAACAAGGTAACAAAACAAATCTAGACAAAGTGAGGGAGTGTAGTGCAAATCCAGATGGTAGAGTAAATCCAGGCAAGTTAAGCAAAGGTAAAGGAAATGGCGATGAAGAACCTAAAAACTTAAGGAATAGAACCTAAAACTTGGCATGTGATACGATTGGAGAGCGAAGAGCGCGCTAAGGAAGAATCAGAAGGCCGATCAAACAAGAACTTCAACACGCAAGGATGGGGGGCTGGTTCGAAGTGCGGTCAAATAGGGCAAGGTGCCCGTTGGAAAGCGAAAAATCTAAAAGAAAAACTCTTATGTATTAAACATGTGGCCAACCCTACTTATTTGACACTACTCATGCATACTTTGCTTTTACGCAGAACTAGGTGAATGTTTCATTAACCCATTTGAGAAATGTTACAATCTTACTCTTTCTTTTTCTTTGGGAGCTTGTTAGTCTCTTTGATTGAAGTTGCTTCCCGAGATACCTCTTCGTCTTCATTGAATATCTTTAAGTAGTCAAACTTTGATTCCCTAAACATTGCTCTGTATCTTTTAGGACTCTGCAGCCTAGCTCTTTGTTGATTTCCATTGTTCCTAGCACTTCCTCTCTCACCTCTCTACCTCAAGAGTTTCATTGGCCTAAAATGTTTCCTTTTTGCACATATTGACTAGGATTGCCTTAGGTACATTGCCCGTTGACTCTATAGGTTGGAATCTTGGGAGAAACTGTTGGTCTAAGTCCTCAATAAGTCTTATTATAGCATCTGGCTTGTTACTCGCCTCTTTCGTGCCCAGCTTTGAACTATCAGACTCCTTAGGTGCTATCTCACTTCCGATCCACCTCTTTTTTATGAAACCTCGACGAGGTGGATATATTGAAGAGTATTTGTAAACATTCTATAGAGAGAAGATTGTACTTGTTAATTTAAATGTGATTGTAACCTAAGAAACTTGTGTCACACAACTTATAATTCATTAGTCTTAATAAAAGTCATCAATTGTCAATCACTCAATACATATAGATAGTAGGCAGAACACTATAACTATATCAATACGAACCATGCATCAGTTATATCAATTATAAGTAGTCCTGGCGATTTGGGTCACTCGGTTCGGGTTCGGTTCGGTTCGGGTCAATTTGTAGATATTCACTATTCGGTTCGGATCGGGTCGGGTTATATGGTTAAAATTAAATTCGGGTGACTTCGGTTTGGTTGATTTCGGGTTCAGGTGCTTTCGGTTCGGGTTAGCCTCTGCATTTTTTGGTTTTTTTGGGTTATAAGTCAAATTCGGGTGACTTACCGCGTTATGCTTAATTGACAAAAATTTTAAAGTACAAATTTAAGCAACCTTTATAACTTGTATTGATTTTCATATTTGGATCCAAATTCTCTTAATATAGTGTTACTCTTGATGAAGATTGCTATTGTGTATTGGTTGGTTATACATAACAAACTGGATGACAATATTTTTAATATTAATTTGTAACTATAGATTTATTTATTGTATCGACCAAGTATAAATTTAAAATTTGGTGAATCAGTGTTCATATTTGGCACTCGACGCCAAGTCTATCCCCCCCCCCCCCCACGCCCGACGTTGTGCCTGTGCCTCGCACCATCCCGCGTCCGTCACACCCCGTGTGCGTCATGCGTCAGCGCCCGTCATCTCGAGCAAGCGTCGCGCGCCCATGCCAATCCATCACCACCTTGTGCATGTGCTCTTATGCGCCTGTCATCACCTCGCGTCCATGATTTCGTGTTATGTGTGCACCACCGATCACCGTCTCGCGTGCGCACCTCGTGCAGGCGTCCTCTAGTAGCTTATTGCTCCCATGCAGGGGTTGTCCCTTTGACTCTATTCTATCTATGTCTGCAGTGTTTTAGTAGCTTATTTATTGGGTTCCTTTATCTTCTTATTTTTTTTTTATTAATTTCATTTAATTATTTATATCATAAATATATTACATGAGATGTAATTGTTGTAATCTTTATTCTTTTGTGGTATTAATAAGAAACCTAAGTAGTGATGTGATGATATATACACATACACATTTAAACCATTCCCAAGCTTGATATTGTAATCTTTATTTAAGTAAGGTGTAAGTTTTGTAATCTTTATTCTTCAACATATACACATCAATCGTGGTTAGTATATTTCTTAACTGAAAAGTTTATACGTTTTATTGGTTATACATAATCAAATTGGATGACAATATTTTTAATATTAATTTTAAACAGAAGGATAATGGAAGTTTGTCTAATTTCATGTGTGGTTTGGGTGAATTTGGTTCGGGTGAATTCAGTTCGGGTCAATTCGGTTTGGGTCAATTCGGTTCGGGACAATTCGGTTCGGGTGAATCGGTTCGGGTGGATTCGGGTATATCATATTTCGGTTTGATTCGGTTTTGGTTTGGTTGGTTCGGATTTTTGGGTCACATTTCGGCTCACATCATTCGGTTTAAATTCGGGTTTGGATCAGATTGGATCGGGTCGGTTTTTCTGGATCGGGTCACCATTGCCAGATCTAATTATAAGCATCAATCAGTAGTACTGGTGAGAAAGACTCTCTCAAAGTCTCGGTATTGCCTCATTGCCGATTTCCCAGCTACTTATAAAAAATAATAAGCATCAATCAGTCATTTTGTATTACAATCGGAATCTCATCTCAAGGTAGTAAAGAGTGATGAAGAAAGAAGGAAAAGGGTCCCCCTTGGCCGGGTTAGAATTGAAGCAACCAAAAACTATCCCAGCTAGCTTTGATGAATAGTCCCCACTGACTGTCTACTTCTCAGATGACAAAATGGTACAGCCATCAGCAAAATTTTCACTCTTTCTTTTTCAGCATCATTTTTCATTTGGTTGTCCCCATTTCTCTTTTCCTCTGTGCGGAAATTTTGGCGTTTTCCCCTCTCTGCATGATCTGCAGTGTCCTCCATTTATCAAGCAGAATCCTTTTCCCCCACAAACATTTCAGATGTCAGATACAAACAGCAATAAAAACTACTGTACACAAAACCCTACCATAAAGACATATTCCACCACTACCATCATCGTCATTGTTGATGCTTGAAGAGGATGGTACACTTATACGGATCACTTCAACAGTAAGCGTACAGATCTATCAAACTCTACCAGTTGATGGTGAAAATCAATGATTAACTTATCAGTGTTAAATCTAGCTAGTAATAGAAAGTACGTACATAGCTAGATACAGTGAACTGGTACACAGTTAGTTAGCTAGCTAGCTAGCAAGATGTGTTTTTTTCTTTTTCACAAAGCAAACAAAGCTTAAAACAAGTACAAAAAAGGTTATGGACTTGGCCCGTTTCCGACAAATTTTGCATTTGCATTGATGAAAAATATCCAGAGATTGATGAAAAACTGGTGGTATAACAGTGAAAAGAAGTGGTCCATGATGAATGGCTATAGGCTAGCTTTTTTTTTCTTTTGGCATTAAAAACGTAAGAAAAAAATGGACCACTTTGTTCTTGATGATCAGATTGAATCAGTTATACTTCACAAGATGAAGAAACGAAAAGAGAAGTATGCACAGTGATACTGTTCTGTTCTGTAAGAATTCAATTCAGAATACTAACAAGTAGCATATGCACAAAAGTGGCTCTGCATGCTTCTCGACATGGGGACACCTTCCCAAGTGCAGGTGTGAACAAGACACCACATACACACGCACATTGTATTTCTACGATTTTTGAATTTTTTTTAATAAACTAATTTGTCTTCATCATTCTATGTTTTTACTTGCTTCATAAACTAGATTGAACGACAATTTGAAATGAAGGTAAAAAATTATATGAAGTGATACTGCATTTGAACTAGGAAGTAGTAATGAGGGTATTAAATACTTTAAGGAACATGGCATTATCCACCTAACCACTTGTGCACACTCCTCACAACAAAATGGAGTTGTGGAGAGGCAACACAAGCATCTGCCAGAAACTATAAGAGCATTCTACTTTCAAGCTAATCTGTCACTACCTTATTGGGGTAACTGCATTTGGTATGCAACCTTCATTATAAACAGATTACCGTCTAGGGCTATACATGGTATGACACCCTATAAAAGATTGTACCAAATCAAACCTGATTACTGCTCTCAAAGTTTTTGGGTGCCTCTATTACAGAATAGACCTTAGAAAAAATAAAAACAAATTTGAGCCTCTTGGTATTATAGCATGTGTTTCCCTTGGCATTGCTGACAACAAAAGAGGTTACAAGGTTTTGAACCTTGAAACTCACCAAGTTTTTATCGACAAAGACTTAACTTTTTAAGAAACAGAATTTCCCCTCAAAGCTCAATCTTCAGATCAACAACAACAACATGATCACACTCAAGTTCCTCACACCAACTCAGAAGATTACTTTGATGAAAGATACAGACAATCATCGAGGTAGTTAATGATCAGTATACAGAAGCAGTAGAAACAAGTCACAATACTGCAACTGATGATCCACCAGAAGCCGCAGAAACAAGTCAGCAAGACCAAACCTCTAAAACCAACAAAACTTTAGGAGATCCACCACAGAGAGAGCTTTACCAAGCCACTTAAGTGATTACATCTTAGGAAGTGTGCAGATTCTAGCTGATGATGTCTTCATTGTTATTTTGTATGAAAGACTACAAAACACAAAAAACCATGGTTACTACCTTCTTGAACCTCTTACTGATGTTAAGTCCGAAAAATATTTTTCTGTACAAGATCTAACTATTCAATCACATTCCGTCCTTAAGCAAGTTCAAAACATCAAATAGCCTAGGTCACATAAGGTTGCGGTCAAGAACTTGGGGTTGAGGCCATGAAAAAAGAGTTTCAAGCTCAACAAAACATTACTTGGTCCATTGTTGATTCTTCGAAAGGGAAAAGAGTTATTGACTGTAAATGGATATATAAAGTCTAGTTAAGATCTGACAGAAGCTTGGAGAGGCACAAAGCTAGGTTAGTGGCAAAGTGTAACACCCCTACCGTTAATACCGTCAATACCGTCCAATCTCCTCATACTTCCATACTCACGCAGCGGATACATACTTACACAACGGTGGGTGATAGAACGCCGTTAGCCACCCACGTGACTAACAAGACTTACTACTACATACAGCATCGGTCTGATGGACCGGAATACCCGAGTACTACACAGTTACAATACATACTCCAATTACCAACCAAGTACTACAACGCTCCATTCAATACAATACTCCATAATTCCAATACAACATACCGAGTTTACTAAGATCCAAATCCAAATACAAATACAACAATTCTTTCAAGTTTATACATACTCATTAAGAGTCTAGCATCTACCCATTCCTCACAAACTACATACTTCCAAATACATATGGTGTACCCCTTGGTACACTTCTATATCAAAGGCTACGAGCCTTATACAGTTCTCTTCTATCTATTCTTCATACCTAGCTATCTAAGTATAGCCGACGGTCTCTTACTACGACCATAACTACTTCGGTACCTGTACAATAAAAACATTGCCCCAAGGGGCTCAGCTTACGCTGCATATGACTTCCGCATACCCCGCGTACTAGCGAGGGTACGCCGACCCCTTGGTCGAATACATGCAATTCATTTTACTCATACATACATACATATATGCTTTCATACATAATACTACAATACTACACAAGGAATACATACATACACTTCAATACATACAAGGAAGACAATACAAGTCAACCAATCATACTTACCATCACGGAATACGCTTACACAATACATACACAATACTTGTTAGCTCCTTTTTGCCCACCCGGGTTAATCGGGTGGAGATTACTCTTTTACTCAGGGTCAATGACTTACACCAGCCAAGACCATTACTCATACATACTTTACTTACTTACTTACTCAAGTCAAGTCGTAGTGACCTCCGGGCAGGGACTACACTGTCCCACCACCGGCTTTAATGTGGCTCACCAATCTAGGATGCTACCCATTTAAGGGGTTTGGTCCATAGAAAGGATTCAGGCCAGGAATCGGATCCAACCTCTTGTGTCTCCTCATCCTCACGCGTGGCCGAAACTATATCGGACTTCTACTCATTCCAATTTACTCAATACTTACGTTAGGAGTTAGGTAGTTAGGAATTAGTAGAAGTCAACACATCCATGCCACACAATAATACATTACACAAGTACACTACGAGGTACACATACACTTCATCTTCATCCATTCATTTCATGAATTATACAAACTAAATGTTCAAGACAGTATAACAAGAACAAATATAATACAAGCACAAGTAAGTGCATTAAAGTCCGATTCATGCATTTATCTTATTTAGGTGATCAAATAAGCACATAAATCGGGGTAACCAGGTTAGGATACAGAGCATGAAGAAATCATACCTTTCACCGGGATTTACTTTACCGGGTGTTCCCTTGTTCCTTTGGTTCACTCTCGTTCCTCGAGTCTTATTCTCAAACCAATGACTACATGCCAAATGATTCTATTAATACTAAGCATTACGGTACATACATAATTACTACTCCCGTACTTACTCCGTTATCCCGTTGTTTCGGTTTAACTTAATGTTCTTATACTTACAACTTTCCTAATCACTTATCAAACTTGTTTACACTTCTTAGGGCCTTTAAAGGTCACCAAACAAGGCCTTAACAACTTCTAAAACCATTACCCATCAATCCCTCATCATTTAAAGCCTAAAAATCACTTTCGGCAACTTTTTAGGGGTGGTGCGGGACTTGGTCCGGACCCAAGGTCCCGGACCATTCATAGATTGTACTCTCGGCTATTTTTCCCAGACCAATGCCAGTTTCTACTCTCGACTTAATTTTTGAAGCGGTCTGGGACTTGGTACATATCCTAGGTCCCAGACCCTACTAAAAACTGCTACTAGTATGATTTTTCAACCCCAAATCAACCCTTAATCCACCTCCAATCATTCCATAATCTTTCCACATGTTTTATACATGTTTAAACACACTTAAACACTCACTAAAACTCCTTAAATCCATGGTCCAATACTTACTCAACTTCTTGTTTAAATTCTACAAATTTCCATTCACATTTTCACACTTTGCACACTTGTGCATTCCTACATTCCTCTTTGCATTTAGCACTTTGTTCTAATTCCATTTTACCATTCCAATTCATTCCCTAGCAACTACACTATCAACACACAAGTCCAACACTCCTTTTCCTAAGTCTTGCCCACTATTTCCTCTTAACTTCTCCAATGCATTTTAGCACTCTTTGCTACAGATTTTACACTCTTATTCTCATACTACAACTACCATTTCAGGGTTACTAAACATATCTACTAACTCCAAGACACACCTTGGTTCTCCCATTCACCAAGTCATCCAATAATGCATAATGCCTACTAAAATTTTGCCATAGTTCACCTACAATTCTCACTTGTCCACATACATACTTTCTCACCAAATTCAATCCTAATCTAGCCACACCCATACAAGGGTCCTACCAACAATCAAAGTAATCTAAATTCATCAATACTTCCTCAAACAACAATACTAATGCACATACACAATTCATTTGGCTCTAAGGCCTACAATTCAAATACTAGCTCACAAATACTCAAACTTCCATAAATTACAATACTAATACAATATTTTGGGTTCTTTAATTAGTTTACCCATTCCCATTACTCTAATGCATTAAAACTTAGCATTAAGAAGGAGCTCTTACCTTAAGCTTATTATTCCTTCTTTTCTTTTCCAATTCTCCTCCTTCTCTCTTTCTTGCACAAAATCGGTCATATGGGCAATGGAGTTGCCAAACTCCATTCCCATCACCCAAAGATACAAAAACAAGTGTAATTAAAATACTAACCCTTATATTAATACCAATCCATTGAAATGTTCAAAACACTAATTATTGGGTTTACCTTTGGAGCTTTTAAGAGGGGTTTTAGCCCTTGATTCAAGAAGGTGATTCCACCACCATTGCAAGGTTGGAATTATGCTCAAAAGAGAGAGAGAAAATAGAGCATTACAAAGGGGTAAAAATCGGTTACAAGGAGAATGGAGGAAACATGAGTTTTTCATGTAACCTCAAGGCACTTTTTAGCCTTTAAATATCATAGTTTATGTCTAAACAAACATCAAGGTTTGGGGTATTTCAGTTCAAGTTAAGAGGAAGACTTCACTTCTCTCGAGGGTTTGATTCCCTCCACTGTCAGTAAAGGAGTTAACTACGTATCTTCTGAGGGACTTATTACCCACCTATTTGTACGATAGTCCCATCTCGTCTAAGGGCTTATCATGCCCGACCAACTTACTCCATGAAGGAGTTTAACGAGGTCACTATACCTCCACTGTTGTGAGGTACTCTTATATACATGTTAGTCCCATTGTGAGGATCTGACTTCTATCAAGCTATTCCAGAACATCTAACTTGACCTTCTCCAGTCTTGTTCTGTGTAATATTGTTATCCTTGTATGGATGATTGTTATGATTATGTTATGATGCTTATTTACAGCTTTATAAAAATGACTTGCAAGTATTCGACAAAATAGTTGGTGTGGCCCAGTAGCTTGTGGGCTGCACGTTTTTCATACCGGCAAATTATTTTGCTGAGCCATTTCATGGCTAAACAATTCCAAGTACCTGAAGAACGAAGAGATTACCCGGCCGAGTGTAGGTGGGTAGAGATAAGACAGAGTTATTACTACCGGTGTCATATTACAGTACTGTACTTTCATTATTGGTTCTGTATTTTAAGAGGTTTGTATTCAGTGCTCAGACCGTATCATTTGTAATTTATGTTGGAGTTAGCCTTGTTAGTCACATGGGTGACTAGCGGCGTTGTAGCACCACCCGTTGTTATGTATATATTTTCCGCTGCATTTCTAGTTATTTTGGGAGCTATCATCGTACAGATTGTGGAGTTTCGGGTTGGTGTGTTACAATGAGTCAGAGAAATATTCAGTTACATCTGAAGAGGGGCTCTTGCATGCCTGACTTTTATGGGCCATGAGGCAGATTAAGCTTGATGTTCCAACCTCAGGTTCTTCCGAATCAGAGTCTCCCCATACTGAATTTGCCATCAGTGATGATTGCTCACGATCATCCTTTTTCTTGAGTGGACAGTTGTTGGCGTAGTGCCCCGGTTTCAGGCATTTGAAGCATACTCGGTCTCCAGTTCCAGTATTCCCTTGCTGATTACGTTTGTATGATTGATATGGTCGGTTTTGGTTTTGACTAAACCTGTTTGGACTGTTTCTTTCTGATCGATCTCGCATGAATTTCTTAAAGTTCTTGACCAGCATGGCCATATCTTCGAAGGTATTTGCTGATCCTTCCTCTATTATACCATCAATCAGAGTGTCTCGTAGTTGTTGGATTAAGTCTTGATTTGGAGAGGTAGTCTCATAATGGAACGACTCATTCTGGTGGGCTGGTATCTGACTGGACGTGGTCTTCACCTGCAAAGCTTGATTCATATTAGAATAGGAGACAGTGTGGTTTGAGTGAGAAGCATTACCTCTGTTTTTGATATTCATTTTGAATTTGTTGATGGACTGAAGATAGGACCCTAGGTCAGTCAAGGTTCATTTTCTTGGCTTTTTGGAAGCCTTCGTGGAGATAACACTCTCGGTCCATTCTTCACCCAGACTATCCAGAAATTTGTTGTTGATTTTCGTTTGACTCTCCAATCTGCAGCTCTTCCATGGTAGCAGTGAGTTCAATGAATCGTGCAAGCATGTCGTTGAGGGATTCTCTAGGCTTTCCCATGATGTTTCGTAGTCCATCTTCAGTTCTTGTATCTTTGATTTTCGAAGCTTAGTATTTCCTTCGTGAACAGCTCGAAAGTGATCCCAGATGTCTTTTGCTACCTTGATGTGATACACTCTTCTTCTTTTGGGTGGAGAGAGACTTGCCTAAATGACTCGTACGACTTGGGCATTTAGCTCAACACATCTGCGCTCCTCAGCCGTATAGGAGCTTGGATCTTTCCCTTCAAGTACTGAGAAGTTTCCTTTTGTCACTACCGTCCAGAGTTGTTGATTGAGTGACTGGAGGTGTGACTCCATCTCGTTTTTCCACATATTGTAGTTAGTGGAAGTTAGCTTTGGGTTCTCCACCTGCATTCTGTTGTTGTTGTTGGAATTTGAGATTTCCGTCATTTTAAGAGATTTGTCAGCCAACGCAGGCTCTGATACCACTTGATTGGATCGGGGTGCTGACCGAGTAGGTCTGAGGTGTTAGTCTCAGACCAACTCTGCTTGAAGAATAAATGTATGCAGAAAATAATAACGCGGAAGCTTTTGTTTTAAACTTAACAAGATAGGATTCTGCTTGTATTGAAATTCAATGTGAATTACAACCTAGCTTCCTATCTTGGGATTCGACAGAAGTATTCTGTCTCATCCAACACTCGCTCTACTCTCGGCTTCGATCAATGCGTAACAAGGAGTAAACGGGAGTGTTCTATGTGTGCTCTCTAGGTAATAAATACCTAAGCTAATTGACAATATCTCACTAAGATCTCTCAAAAATACTTTCTCTCTCCAAGCGGTGTTTCTCTCTCTCAGAATGATCTAGAATGCACACCGAAATTAATTACAATCCTTTGTTTGTATACTTGCTAAACGGTTTCCTAAATCTTCGGTATTGTCTTCACGTAGCGGCTGCTTGACTTGGATGCGCAAGTATCGGAGTTATTTGTTGCTTCACGTTCTCACGTTGGGCACGCTTCCACGCATCCGAGATTTCCGCAGCCACTCAATAGTGTCGCGCCTTGGTTGATCAGAGACAAGTGAACAGGTCTTGCTGCAGAGGTACTCGAGCTGGTGAGTTATGACGTCAAGTCTTTCTGCAGAGCTACTTTGACTGAGGAGACAATCATCTGCAAAACTAAGTCTCCAAACTAATATTTCATCAATTAATGAACTTTAAGTGTCATCTTATATAAATTTCTTAAATCAATTTAAAAATATCATTTTAATGTTTCTTACGTTTTGAATTCTGAAAACACAAACATAATAAAAAACCAGAAACAGCAAGTTAAATAAGACCCTAATAAGCCAAAAATATTATGACCGTAAATAGGTAAGACCACAGTAAGCAAATATTGTATCATAAAGTGCTAAATAAATAGGCATATCAAGTCCTTTTAGTGGAAGGATTATTCGACGCATTTCCTGTTGGTCTTGGTTAAACAGAGCATGACACTAGTTATTTTGCATTCAGTTATCTCCAGCAAACTTATAAGGTTAGGACAATTGCCACTACGGCAGCAGAAGCCATGTGTCGTTTTACATGAAAAATGGTTTATTATAATCGTTCTTTAAAGCATAGCAACAGGTGTTCCAAATTGTTGTTCAATTAGGATAACGTTTTTTTAGTAGAGATTCTAGCTTGCATACCATTTCCCAATTGGCTTACAAGTGCCTGAAAGATGTCCTTTCATAGTTCTGTGCTTCCCTTTTTCACCTTTTTTTACAAAAAGAATGCGAAGACTTCATTGCAAGTCGTAGATTGCTTTATAAAAGTTCCCCCAAAGTTCTTTGTCCGGTCTGAGTAGTAGTAAACAACAATTGTAATGGGGAGATACCTTTATGCTCAGAATGGGGTTGGCGAGAGGCATTGCGTTATTCTGTAATGAGATGTTCTCTCTGTTCGAACTGATTCTTTTTTAAATTTGTCAACGAAAAAAAGCATAAATGCTTTGTTCTTCCTGGAGCATCTTAAGACAACAATGCTAATTTGAAGTTTAGTAGTTGCTATGAGTTAAGAAGAATAATTGGTATATATATATAGTATGTATACTAATATAGTTTTTATAAATAAACAGTATTATTCTGTTTGCAATAACACTCCATATCGTACCATTACAAAAAATAATGTTTTCTTGGGTTACAAAATAAATGTTTTCTAGTTTAGATAAATAATCAATCATATCTTTTTATGACTAGCAGCAGTCAAAGACTATTTGTTAGTTTTACAGTCCGGTCCCACTTTTTCTTTTTGTTTTATTTATTTTGTTAACTGTCCTAACCGAATAGTTAACTCCAAGCGAACCCGAGCATCAATATTTTAAACATTTTACTCCTGACAGCTATATTGCAAGATCATTCATAAAAGATCGCTTGTTGTAATTTAGTCCCATGTGCAATACTTGCCAAAGAATGAACTCAGTATGAGTATATCTCAATTGTAAGTGACATTCACTGTCTCCTCCACCGCACTCTCTTTTAAGGCCAACTCTATATATGACTTTTATGGTTCCATTCCATTCATCCGCATATGCTTGACATAGTCCAGTTCCACACTGTGCTCATCGTTGAACAAAGGTGCATAGTCCTTGGGAAGATAGTTTCCATTGGGAAACAAAAGAATGACCATATGGTTGATACAGTCGTCTTTCTTATTGTGTTGCACCTTATGGCTTTTGTTGTGAGTCACTTGTTGGTTTCTTACTTGTGAAAAATTGTTGTTGATGATACTCCTTTTAATTTACTGTTACTCATGATGAGATGAATTGGTCATATTTAAGAGTAGTACAAGCTGCAAAAGTAAAGAAAGTATCAATGAAAAAGTTCATCGTTCAAGAATTTGGTAAGATCATTTGGTCTTTTTTCTTGAAACCATAAACCCAATTCGGTTCAGTTGTTTTGCGGCTGTAATTTATTCAGTTGTTCTCATGTGACATTATAGAGTATACGATCTATTATGTGGTATTTTCTCACTAGGAGAGGAAATATGACCCACTACTTCAAAAGGTTATCTTTCATCTTAGGGGCCGTTCGTTAGTGAGATGAAAAAGTTTCATCTAGTTTTAATAGTAAAGCTTGTCCATGTGTCTATTTATAATTTGTCCAACTCAATAAAAAAGTTTCATATGAAGACACATGTAGACTTGCTATTTGTTAACCATGGTAAATACACTAACTCAATCTAGATATTCTGTAAACGTGGGTATGCCCGCGATTAAACGAACAGCACCTTAGTTGATTCATAATTATATTTAGATAACCTTTGGTTATTTATTTAAGTTTTATTCTCCAGCTTTAGGTTCTATGTGGTAGGACAATCAAGGTTGGTAATCCATCATTCCACACAGTTGTCCATACAGTACAAGACACTATTGTAGCCCCTGCTTCCTATGGTTGAACTCTATAAGTTGAGGGGTTACTCAAAATGCTGCCAGTAAATCAGTATATAGGGATTCATATTCAGGAGTATTTTAAGTCAATTTGTGAACTTTAACACCAGCTTTGAATCCAACCAAAAGATTTAGCTAGTCTCTATTTGTGGTGACCTAAGTCTCTCCCTACAACTCATCAAGAATTAATTAATTGCCCTGGTTGTTCAAGATGGATAACTCTTTGCTTGTGCTATTCATGATGTAGTTTCGTACTTTATATGATGGTAATTTCCTATACTTAATTAGTGAGAGATATATTGGATAACTATTACTATTAGATAGGAATTATGTGCAACGTTCTTTTTAAAATCTTAACAAACAGTAGTATATATGTATGTGGAGTACATTGCTACAGCAATCTGGATTTCTTGCTTTCAATCAAATCCACGAGGAGATCTGACCGAAGCTGCAGCAGCAGGAGAAGGTGGTTGATGATCCATGAAATCCACTTTTGCAATTCGTGCATGCACAGTTCTTGTTGAAGAAAGAATGCTAGCTCCGATTTTGTACAGTCAGGGGATATAGTGACATGCATGCAGATGCAGTAGAAAAAAGAAAAGTAGTACAACATAAAATATATTTCTCCGATTCTGAGGAGGCAGAGACTCTGTTTTCTAGTATGATAATACACGACGCGGACGGAAGAGTACTTACGTACGTAAATTGAATACCATTAGTAATATTAAGTAGACAAATTTCACGATATACCCTGTTTTCTTTCGTAATTCACAAAATATCCTTGTTTTTTGTAATTCAACTTTAAACATGTTTAAATATTGTCTAAAATTGATGAAACTTTACATGGACGATGATAAAGTGTTATATTTTGTCCAATATCAAATATGAAGTTTTTTAATCTCACATGTGACCTGTGGGACCTAATGAATATGTCACATGTTCATTGGGTCTCATGGGTCACATGTGAGCTTACTTAAAACCTTCAAATTTGGAATTGGACCAAAATATAACACTTTAGCATCGTTCATGTAAAGTTTCATCAATTTTTGGACAACATTTAAGCATGTTTAAAGTTGAATTACGAAAACCACAGGGTATATTGTGAATTACGAAAGAAAACAGGGGGTGTATCGTGAATTTTCCCTTAAGAATATATGGTAACATTATGTATCCGTTCCATTATTAGGGGTTGTAGGATTTGAATTTTGTTACAAACATTAGACCTTTTAGATTTTTTTTTTCTCAATTTTTTTATTTATACCCTTTCTTCTCTTATTTTTTAAAAAATCACAGTTTAATTTAAAAGTAATTGGATATTAGAAAATCATAGTCTATTGTATTGAACCTTTAAGTTGTTACAGGATTGATCTGATTAGCTAGATTAAGTTGTGGTTGTCTAGTCTAGAAAAAGGTGTGTTAGGTAATTGTTTCAAGGAGATATATGTTGTTAGTTGAACATTCACGTTTTTGTTCTTTCGTCTTTTTTGGAAGTGTACTGCTCTGGTTCTCATCTTATTTGATGTCATTCTTCTTTCCTAGGCAGTACTAGTTCTTGTTTTGCTTGAAGAGAAGTGGCGAATTCTATCATGGTATCAGAGCGATGATCCGACGTCTAGGTTTTTATTTCGGTTTCTTTTCATTCTTCTCTTTTGCCATTCCCCCATTCTTCCTCATTTGAATGTTTTTCACAGTGATGACTTCCGAAGATCTATCACCGAAATCTGGCAAGAATATGCAACGGAATCTTCGAGTAGCAAAGCTGGTGCAAATGCTGAGACAAAGATCATCTCTTCTTGAGTAACGCTAACCATCCAGGGCTGACTCTCGCAACAAAATTTGAAGGTACTGGATTTCCTTGCTAGAAGATGCAGATGTCTATCGCTTTGGGTGCTAAAAAAAAGTATGGCTTTGACGACGGTAGTTTCCTGATGCTAATGGATTCCCCCTAAAGCTCAGGCCTAGCAACACTACGATTCTATGGTTAGATCTTGGATCTTAATGGGTCTCAACAAGTCAATTGCAGATAGTGTGATGTTCTCTTCAACAATTGCACAAATTTGGAAGCAATTATGTACGCGCTTCGACCAATCGAACACTACAAGAATCTATGACGATGATAGTTAAAGGAGGCGATGGAGTTTGAGAGTATTTCACAAAAGTTAAAACTCTCTAGGATGAGACTGACAAAGCAAAGCCATTGCCCAACTGTTCTTGTGATGCACCAGACAAGTTCAAGAAGTATTTGAGAGAACACAGAATCATCTGCTTCTTGATGGACCTAAATGAGAAGTTCTCCGTTGTTCGTCGTAACATCTTGATGATGAAGACTTTGCCTTCGATAGAACAAGTTTTTGTCCTTATGCTCCAAGAATAAAGACAAAAGCATATTTGTGCATCCAAGAGCACCAAAGGAGCGCTCTCTCTTTTGCCGCTGAACAAGGAAGAGACTTTGGGAACAAGAGCTTAAATCAAAGGTGAAATAATCTTACCTGCTTCTACTACAACAAGACAGGTTACGAGGATAAATGTTTTCAAAAGAATGGCTTTCCTCCAAACTGGAGGAAGAACAAGACAAGAAGGAACAACAATAGTGTTAGTGACTGTGTTGAAGGGAGGGAGGAAACCATAAAAGATCCAATGGGGGGAGTCCTTACTAAAGAGTAGATAAGTTAGCTTCTTGGTTACATAAGCAAATCTCAGGCCGTTAGCAACGATACTGCTAATTCAAGTTTGAACCGTGGCTTTGTTGTTAACCCCTTATTCTCTTCTTCCTGTATTAGTGATATAAAATTACTTATGCATGCTACTGATGTATTAGTATCCTCCAATGATTGGATTCTTGATACTGGGGCTTCTGATCATATGAGTAGGGACCTTTTCTTATCTAAGAACTATGAAATTTTAGTTAGACCCCACACAGTCGGTATGCGAGATGGACATCCTTAATTTGAAAAATTCATAGGAGAAATTAAGATTAATAATCTGATCATTTTGAAAGATGTTCTTTTGTCCCCAAATTTAAGTTCAATTTGATTTCCATTAGTAAGTTATGTGAACAAAAGTGTGTGATGTTCTATTTTGATACACATTATTGTGCTTATCAGGATTGTAGAGAAAAAGAGAAACAACTCCTTGTGAAAAAAAATCATAGGCTTATACATGTTAGTTCGTGAATGTAGCAAGAAGGATAATCAGACAGACAATTTTTCTAGCTTGTAATAATAGGGTTGTAAGCTTAGGTTTGTGACGATGTCATTAATCTTTGGCCAAAGGTTAGGTCACATTCCTAAGGACAAGTTGTTCAATTAGGTCTTTTAAGTGAATCTTTAAAGGGTAAACAATTTGTGTGTGAATCTTATTCTCGTGGCAAAATCCATAGACTTCCTTTCAGTTACACTTCTCTTAAATGTAGTGATCCTTTTTATTTGATGCACATTGATCTATGGGGCCCTTATAGAAGCAAGACTTATGATGGATCCTCATATTTCCTTACACATGTTGATGATAAGAGTAGCGCCACTTGGGTGCATCTTTACAGTTTTAAATTTGATTCCTTTAATATCATTACTAATTTCTATAAGATGATTGAGACTCGGTTTGAAAGAAGGGTTAAAGCCATTAGAACTGACAATGCTTATGAACTTGGGATTTCTAAGGCTACAGCTGATTTTCTAAAGAAAAATGTTATTTTGCATCAAACTACAAGTCCACACCCCACATCGAAATGGGGTGGTGGAAAGGAAGCATAGACATATCTAGAAACGGTTTGAGCCCTCATGTTTTCACTCCAACATGCCTAACAAGTTTTGAGGGGAGAGTATCTTAATTACTACTTACCTCATCAATATAATGCCATTAAAAAGTGCAGAGAGCAAAAGTCCTTTTGAGATAATCTATAAGGATAAACCTAATTATAACCAGCTAAGATGTTTTGTCTGCCTTGTTTTTGCTAACATAAACAAAAACCTTCATGATAAATTGCTTCACGGTCTATCAAAGGTGTTTTTTTAGGATATGGACAAGGGAAGAAAGGTTTCAAGATATTAGACCTTGACAATAATAATATTTTTTCTATAGAGATGATCCTTTTAGAGAAATCGTCAATGTTCGTGAATAGACACTTCTATCTTAAATGATTATCTTAATCTGCCCTTTAATGAAAGTCATAAATAGACAAGAGGGAACACTAATTTGAAGAAACTTAAGAATTTGCCTGTTGTTGAGACAGATAGTTCAGATGTTTTGAATTATTATTATTATTATTTATTTGATGATAATTCACTAAGAGCGGAAAACTAACCTTGAGGTAGGTGAGAATGTTGATGAAACTAAACAGAGGGAAGCTGAGGTAGAATTAGTTAATCTGGAACAAAAAAAAGTCAAGCACTCTCAAGGAGAAACACATCAGCCCAAGAATTTAGAGGATTACATTGTGGGTCATTCATCAGTTTTCAATATAGATAAGTGTTCTTTGGATTACTTTTCTCAAATTCTCAGTGATAGAATCTCTAATGCTGCTCATGTTATGAGTGATAGTCTTCAATATGATTCTAGACATATTAGTTTTACTGATGTAAATGCTATCATGATGGATGAAGCAAATAGCATTGTTAGCTCCATGTTACCCAGAAACGTTTTCTATTCTTTTGTTGATAAAATTGAATCATTTGCTTGTTTGTATTCTGTTTTACCTAATAAAAGAAAGCCACTATTTTATGAGGAAGCTATCAACGGAAAAAGGCTATGGTTGAGTAATTTCAAGCTCCGAATAAATTTAACACTTGGGATCATGTAGATTTACCCTTAGGGAAGAAAACAATTAAATGCAAGTGGGTTTATAAGTTTAATATAGGGTTGATGGTACATTGGAAAGGTGTAAGTCAAGGTTAGTTTCCAAAGGATACACCCAAACTTTTGACATCGATTACATGGAAACCTTTCCACCGGTAGTCAAGTTTACCACCATTAAGGCCATTGTTTTTGTTAATGCTAAGAGAAATTGGTTCATAGGCCAGCTTGATGTTAATAATGCCTTCCTTCATGGTGACTTGGAAGAATATGTATTTATGGAAATTCCCAAAGGGCATGAATTAGAAGATTCTAGTAAAGTTTGTAAATTAAGAAATTCCCTTTATGGTTTCAAACAAGCCTCAAAGCAATGACATTCAAAACTTAGTGATTTTCTTAAGTCATTAGGTTTTAGACAATCTTTAAATAACTACTCTTTGTTTATTAAAAGCTCAGATAAAAAGGTGTGTTTTCTGGTTGTTTATGCTAATGATATCCTTGTAGTTGGAGATGATCTGCAATTGATTAAAACCATTAAAGAGGATCTTGATAGAATGTTTGAGATTAAGGACCTAGGGAGATTGAGTCTTTTTTCTAGGAATGCAGTTTTTACATACTGCTGAAGGGATTGTTGTAATGCAAAAATAATTATTGTGAAATCCTGGTAAGGGAATTTAATTGACATAACTGGAAATCGGCAACAAGTCCCTTAGATCTTAATACAAAACTGAGAAGAAATGAAGGAAGAGTAATGAATGATGCTAGTCTTTATAGGAGACTGGTTGGAAAATTAAGTTTCATGTCATAAAAAAGACCTACTTTATGCTTCTTAATTCAAGTTCTTAGCCTATTTCTTGAACATACGACTGATATTAATTATAGAGCTTCTATGCACACTTTGAGATATATTAATGGGACCTTCGGCTATGGTCTATTTTTCAACAGTAGAAAACAGTTTGATTTAATTGCCTACTGTGATGTAGTTTGGACAGGATGTCCCAATACAAGACGGTCCATTAGTGGGTATTTCATATGCCTAGGAGGAAGCCGTTGTCATGGAAATCAATGAAGCAGACAATAGTCAAGACATAGTAA
Source organism: Limonium bicolor (assembly GCA_023374045.1). Taxonomy (NCBI): domain Eukaryota; kingdom Viridiplantae; phylum Streptophyta; class Magnoliopsida; order Caryophyllales; family Plumbaginaceae; genus Limonium; species Limonium bicolor. Next base: position 27,583,232 of record CM041779.1, on the reverse strand, counting down.
AGCTTTGTCTCTACAGAATCGAAGTATAGTGCAATGAGGCAAGTAACCACAGAGTTGAGTTGGATTGCAAGGCATTTGTCTGAGCTTGGAGTTGAGAGAATAGAGCTGATACCTTTCAAATCTGATAGTCAAGATGCTATTCACATTGCTAAGATCTCGGTGCTACATGAGAGGACTAAACACATAGAACTTTATGTCCATTTTTTTTGCCAGAAGTTGCAGGAAGGCATGATAGAAGTTAAGTTTGTTTCTTCTAAAGACCAGTTGGCTGATTTACTGACCAAGGTTCTTCCCGGGAAGGAGTATCCATTTCAGACCAAGATAATGGTTTGAAGTCTTGGTCTGATTTAGGGAGGAATAATGATTAGGTTTCAAATCATACATTAGTTGTATGATTTGAGGAGGGCTATTAGAAAATCATAGTTTCTTTTTTTGAACTTGTAACTTGTTACTATCTGCATTTATTTGACTGGTCTGATTAGTAGATTAAGTTGTTATTGTCTAGTTTAGAAAAAGTTGTTTTAGGTAATTTTTTCAGGAGATATAGGTTAGGTCTCTATTAGTTGAACCGGTTTTTGTTCATTCGTCTTTTCTGGAAAAGAGCAATGCTCTGGTTTTCTTCTTCTTTAATGTTGTTCTTGTCTCATAGCCAGTAGTTGTTATTGTTTTAGTTGAAGAGAAGTGGTGAATTCTATCATCAGTGGCTTATCACATCCTTAATTTTCCATTTTTTTAATCAGATTCAAAAAGAAGTTAAAAATATGATCGGTTTACAATAAAAGGATAAAATTGTAGTCTAAAAATAGTAATTATTATTTTTTAAGTATAATCCTGAATATATCTATGAAGATGACGATGTTAAACATGTAACCTATTATCACTAATTAAGAATAGCTCACCAACTCAGCTATCTTACTTTTGACACAGTACTTATTACCTTGACATCCATAAAATATGATATGTTTAGTCATTTTATAATCCTTCTTAATGTCTGTACATTTGGTCTAACGTATAATGAATGTTCTCAGGATCGAAAGTGACCCCTAGGATCAAATCGTAGGATTGCATTGTAGGATCATTCGCTCCTACAAAAAGTGAGATAATATTGTTCAAAAATATACATATGTTATAAATAATTTCTATTTTTTAAAACATAAAGAATAAATTGAATAAGAAAATAGTGTTATTGAATAAAAAAATTATCAAATACGACCACAACTATGATGACACACTTACGAAATTAGAATATAGATAAGAAACATTATGAATTTCTTAATATTGTCCATAAAAAAGACAAAATGAAATGAGATAGGTTAAACATAAAACAAATTCATAAACTTCATAATTTGTATGTGCGTCTTTATATCTTTCATCACCCTCCCAACAAATATTATGAGATACAAGTTCTTTATTTACTAAATCAATGGTTTCATATCCATGCTCATTTATAAGAGTAAGTAACCAACAAAACACAAAGTCAAAATAAGTTCTAACAACTTAGTGTTTCAATTAAAAACCAAGAAAGAAAAAGATGATAAGAGTAATCACTTATAGGTACATTTCATTTTATACTTTGAAGTTTTATAACTTTGAATTTCCTACCCTTTACAATATTAAATAAAACTTTCTATGTTATACATTTTTGAACACCTAGGTACATTTTGTAATTTTTCATGCTGGAGCATAACAAGAAGTGATATTCCAATCTTAATCCTTCTTCATTCAATGATATCAAATAAATCTACATATAAAATGTGTTTTTAGTGACATCCCATTGCAATGTTCGAAGTTATAGTATTTATGGATTATGGAACTTTTTACCAAAAATTTGAGAACTTTTGATTATTATATTTTATTTAGATAAGATTCTCATTGATATGAAAAATATAAAGTTGGGATCTATGAGATCATAAGATCTTACTATGGATCTAGAGTGTAGGATCGTAGAATCGTGTGACTGAAACATGACCCTGTGATGATTCTACACGGTTCCAATCCTACCTATGATTCGTATCGTAACAATGAATGTGATTCATAAGATTATAGGATCGTGAGATCAAATCATGATTCTATGAACATTGTGTCTACAATTACAACATAGAGAGTATTTGCCAAAGAAGTTTATATTGTTGCATAAACATGGTATAATGTTGATCAAATATTGATCAAACACAAAAAAAATTAAATTTTTGATCAAAGGTTTGAACCATCAAATTCATTTAAAAAGCTTATCCAATGGTCAAAACTTAATAAAATCACCATCTTATACTTTTTGGGTTTGACACCACAACTGTTGAGAGTTAGACCGCGAAAACAATCTGTTCATTCACTCACAAGAACTGATGACTGTAGTTCTGTATCAATTACAAAGGTTATGGACTAATTACAGAGAAAATAGGAGAGTAACAACCTATTTATACTTGTTTGTTACAAACTAATACAACACTAATGTATTCTACAGACCAACCGACATATCTAAGAATAATAAGAAGATATTCCAATACTTCCCATCTAGATGAAGGGAGAGAAGATACAAGCTCGAATCTTGAATCTAATCACCCCCTGTCCTCTAGATGTCTGCAGCAGCTTGTCTTGGAAAGAAACTTTTGATATTCATTAGGTGTGATAGGTATCAACTATTTGATGATCACCTGAAACATGTTGTAAAATGATCAGCCCTCCTTGAATCTTTTCTCGCACCAAGTGACAATCCAAGTCAATGTGCTTGGAGTGTTCATGGAAAATAGGGTTTCTTACGATGTGAATAGTCTCTTGATTGTCGCAGCTTACTTTGATTGAAGTAATGTTTTTGACTCCTAATTCATGAAGAAGTTTAGAGAGCCATGTGAGTTCGTTGGTGATCCATCTGATTGATCTATACTCTGATTATGCGGTAGACAATGCGACAGTCTCCTATTTCTTTGTTTTCCAACTAATTGTCGTTCCACAAAGGAGGACAATATACCCGCTTATTAACCTTCTGGTCATGGGACAACTTGCCCAGTCACCGTCACAAAAGGTAGTCAGATCTAAGTCGGGTATATTGTTAAACAAGAGACCTTGCCTAACTGTTCCTTTGATGTACTTTAACAATTACATAGCAACTGCGAGGTGTTCTAAAGTTGGTTGCTTAAGAAACTGGCTGAGGTGTTGGATGGAAAATGTAATATCTGGTCTTGTGTTGCTGAGAAATTTATTCACAAGTCTTCTATAAAAGGCAGGATCTTGCAAAACTTGACCTTTTTCATTAGTAAGCTTGATTTCTGTGGGTAGGGGACAATTGTAGATTGAGATTAGTAGGTAAGTACTCATCTATGAGGTCAGTAGTATACTTACCTTGATTTGGGATTACCCCTTAATCAGTATAGAAGAATTCCATACCTAAGAAGAAACTTGGTCTACCTAAGTCTTTTAGTTATATTCACTGTCAAGAGTAGTTTTATTTCTAACAATTTCAACAATGTGGTATCCTATTACAAGTATATCATCGACATATATACCAAGGAAAGTTCTGAAATTTCTATTGTATTTAATGAGGAGAGAATAGTGATTTTTTATTGAGTATAACCATGTAAATGCATAATATCTGAAAGTCTTTCATACTAGCGAGAGGCTTATTCAAGCTCGTATAATGATTTGTGAAGCTTGTAGACCTTACCCTTATGAAGTTCTTTCAAACCTTCTAGAATCTCAATGTAAACGTCCTCATCAAGGTCCGTGTAGAAATGCATTATTGATGTCAAGCTGATCTATGGACCATCCTTTCTTGACAGCATCAGTAACAATTGTTCTAATAGTAGTAATCTTTACTACTGGGGAAAAGGTTTCTCTGTAGTTTTCCTCATATTTTTGGGTGTCCCTTTGTGAAATACCCCGAACTTAAATATAGCGATTAAAATAATTCTAGTATGTATTTAAGGGCCTAATAACGCCTAAGTATATTGGTAAGGAAAAATAAATCCAAAAGAAATGAAGAAACACTAAAAAGCGAAAAACGCTAAATAAGCGTTAAATAACCATAGGAGGTATGAGACCTAGGTTAGCGTATTATAAGGATTCTTAAGGCTTATTCAAGCCTAATTAGTGTACAGGAACAATTCCCGAAGAAAACAGATCCAAATAATGTATTAATCACTAAATAATAATTAAGCATTAATGGAAGCTTAATAACCAATAAAATTAAAGAAACAAGAAAATTCCAGAAAATGGGCCCGGTTAGTGAATAGTACCAAAACCGGGTAAATTAACGAGCGTTTTCTGTAAAAAACAATAAACGCTCCAGAATGTACAATAGGAGGGGCCGATTTTTAATAAATAATAAGCTCCCTCACATACCTAATAAGCTAGAAAGAAATAAAGGAAAGAAAGAAAGAAAAGTAGAAAAAGGCACCTCACCCTCTCTCTCCTCCCTCACTTTCTCTTTTCCTTTTCTCTTTCCTCTCTTTCTCCTTCCTTTACCGTTTTTCTCCTCCCTCTGGTGCAGCCGATTTCTTCCTCCTCCCATGGCTACTTCAACTTCAACCTCATGCCCAAGCTTTATTAAAGCTCCAATCACAAAAATAATTACATATTTGTGATCCTCTCATCATTCTCTACCATTCTCTCTTTTCAAAATCCAAAAATGAGGAAGTTCATCTCCATGTGTTTTCCCATTTGAAGAGAAAATGGCACCAATGTAAAGCTTGGAGTCTCCTCTCTCCATTAAGGTAAAAAGTTACATGAAAAACTCATGTTTCCTCCATTCTCCTTGTAACCGATTTTTACCCCTTTGTAATGCTCTATTTTCTCTCTCTCTTTTGAGCATAATTCCAACCTTGCAATGGTGGTGGAATCACCTTCTTGAATCAAGGGCTAAAACCCCTCTTAAAAGCTCCAAAGGTAAACCCAATAATTAGTGTTTTGAACATTTCAATGGATTGGTATTAATATAAGGGTTAGTATTTTAATTACACTTGTTTTTGTATCTTTGGGTGATGGGAATGGAGTTTGGCAACTCCATTGCCCATATGACCGATTTTGTGCAAGAAAGAGAGAAGGAGGAGAATTGGAAAAGAAAAGAAGGAATAATAAGCTTAAGGTAAGAGCTCCTTCTTAATGCTAAGTTTTAATGCATTAGAGTAATGGGAATGGGTAAACTAATTAAAGAACCCAAAATATTGTATTAGTATTGTAATTTATGGAAGTTTGAGTATTTGTGAGCTAGTATTTGAATTGTAGGCCTTAGAGCCAAATGAATTGTGTATGTGCATTAGTATTGTTGTTTGAGGAAGTATTGATGAATTTAGATTACTTTGATTGTTGGTAGGACCCTTGTATGGGTGTGGCTAGATTAGGATTGAATTTGGTGAGAAAGTATGTATGTGGACAAGTGAGAATTGTAGGTGAACTATGGCAAAATTTTAGTAGGCATTATGCATTATTGGATGACTTGGTGAATGGGAGAACCAAGGTGTGTCTTGGAGTTAGTAGATATGTTTAGTAACCCTGAAATGGTAGTTGTAGTATGAGAATATAAGAGTGTAAAATCTGTAGCAAGAGTGCTAAAATGCATTGGAGAAGTTAAGAGGAAATAGTGGGCAAGACTTAGGAAAAGGAGTGTTGGACTTGTGTGTTGATAGTGTAGTTGCTAGGGAATGAATTGGAATGGTAAAATGGAATTAGAACAAAGTGCTAAATGCAAAGAGGATGTAGGAATGCACAAGTGTGCAAAGTGTGTGAAAATGTGAATGGAAATTTGTAGAATTTAAACAAGAAGTTGAGTAAGTATTGGACCATGGATTTAAGGAGTTTTAGTGAGTGTTTAAGTGTGTTTAAACATGTATAAAACATGTGGAAAGATTATGGAATGATTGGAGGTGGATTAAGGGTTGATTTGGGGTTGAAAAATCATACTAGTAGCAGTTTTTAGTAGGGTCTGGGACCTAGGATATGTACCAAGTCCCAGACCGCTTCAAAAATTAAGTCGAGAGTAGAAACTGGCATTGGTCTGGGAAAAATAGCCGAGAGTACAATCTATGAATGGTCCGGGACCTTGGGTCCGGACCAAGTCCCGCACCACCCCTAAAAAGTTGCCGAAAGTGATTTTTAGGCTTTAAATGATGAGGGATTGATGGGTAATGGTTTAGAAGTTGTTAAGGCCTTGTTTGGTGACCTTTAAAGGCCCTAAAAGTGTAAACAGTTGTAAGTGAAATTTATTTTTTTTTTTGTAAGTATAAGAACATTAAGTTAACCGAAACAACGGGATAACGGAGTAAGGAGGAGAGTAAGTACGAGTAGTAAGTAGTATAATTATGTATGTACCGTAATGCTTAGTATTAATAGAATCATTTGGCATGTAGTCATTGGTTTGAGAATAAGACTCGAGGAACGAGAGTGAACCAAAGGAACAAGGGAACACCGGTAAAGTAAATCCCGGTGAAAGGTATGATTTCTTCATGCTCTGTATCCTAACCTGGTTACCCCGATTTATGTGCTTATTTGATCACCTAAATAAGATAAATGCATGATCGGACTTTAATGCACTTACTTGTGCTTGTATTATATTTGTTCTTGTTATACTGTCTTGAACATTTAGTTTGTATAATTCATGAAATGAATGGATGAAGATGAAGTGTATGTGTACCTCGTAGTGTACTTGTGTAATGTATTATTGTGTGGCATGGATGTGTTGACTTCTACTAATTCCTAACTACCTAACTCCTAACGTAAGTATTGAGTAAATTGGAATGAGTAGAAGTCCGATATAGTTTCGGCCACGCGTGAGGATGAGGAGACACAAGAGGTTGGATCCGATTCCTGGCCTGAATCCTTTCTATGGACCAAACCCCTTAAATGGGTAGCATCCTAGATTGGTGAGCCACATTAAAGCCCGGTGGTGGGACAGTGTAGTCCCTGCCCGGAGGTCACTACGACTTGACTTGAGTAAGTAAGTAAGTAAAGTATGTATGAGTAATGGTCTTGGCTGGTGTAAGTCATTGACCCTGAGTAAAAGAGTAATCTCCACCCGATTAACCCGGGTGGGCAAAAAGGAGCTAACAAGTATTGTGTATGTATTGTGTAAGCGTATTCCGTGATGGTAAGTATGATTGGTTGACTTGTATTGTCTTCCTTGTATGTATTGAAGTGTATGTATGTATTCCTTGTGTAGTATTGTAGTATTATGTATGAAAGCATATATGTATGTATGTATGAGTAAAATGAATTGCATGTATTCGACCAAGGGGTCGGTGTACCCTCGCTAGTACGCGGGGTATGCGGAAGTCATATGCAGCGTAAGCTGAGCCCCTTGGGGCAATGTTTTTATTGTACAGGTACCGAAGTAGTTATGGTCGTAGTAAGAGACCGTCGGCTATACTTAGATAGCTAGGTATGAAGAATAGATAGAAGAGAACTGTATAAGGCTCGTAGCCTTTGATATAGAAGTGTACCAAGGGGTACACCATATGTATTTGGAAGTATGTAGTTTGTGAGGAATGGGTAGATGCTAGACTCTTAATGAGTATGTATAAACTTGAAAGAATTGTTGTATTTGTATTTGGATTTGGATCTTAGTAAACTCGGTATGTTGTATTGGAATTATGGAGTATTGTATTGAATGGAGCGTTGTAGTACTTGGTTGGTAATTGGAGTATGTATTGTAACTGTGTAGTACTCGGGTATTCCGGTCCATCAGACCGATGCTGTATGTAGTAGTAAGTCTTGTTAGTCACGTGGGTGGCTAACGGCGTTCTATCACCCACCGTTGTGTAAGTATGTATCCGCTGCGTGAGTATGGAAGTATGAGGAGATTGGACGGTATTGACGGTATTAACGGTAGGGGTGTTACACTTTGCCACTAACCTAGCTTTGTGCCTCTCCAAGCTTCTGTCAGATCTTAACTAGACTTTATATATCCATTACAGTCAATAACTCTTTTCCCTTTCGAAGAATCAACAATGGACCAAGTAATGTTTTGTTGAAGAGCTTGAAACTCTTTTTTCATGGCCTCAACCCCAAGTTCTTGACCGCAACCTTATGTGACCTAGGCTATTTGATGTTTTGAACTTGCTTAAGGACGGAATGTGATTGAATAGTTAGATCTTGTACAAAAATATTTTTCGGACTTAACATCAGTAAGAGGTTCAAGAAGGTAGTAACCATGGTTTTTTGTGTTTTGTAGTCTTTCATACAAAATAACAATGAAGACATCATCAGCTAGAATCTGCACACTTCCTAAGATGTAATCACTTAAGTGGCTTGGTAAAGCTCTCTCTGTGGTGGATCTCCTAAAGTTTTGTTGGTTTTAGAGGTTTGGTCTTGCTGACTTGTTTCTGCGGCTTCTGGTGGATCATCAGTTGCAGTATTGTGACTTGTTTCTACTGCTTCTGTATACTGATCATTAACTACCTCGATGATTGTCTGTATACTCTTCATCAAAGTAATCTTCTGAGTTGGTGTGAGGAATTGAGTGTGATCATGTTGTTGTTGTTGATCTGAAGATTGAGCTTTGAGGGGAAATTCTGTTTCTTAAAAAGTTAAGTCTTTGTCGATAAAAACTTGGTGAGTTTCAAGGTTCAAAACCTTGTAACCTCTTTTGTTGTCAGCAATGCCAAGGGAAACACATGCTATAATACCAAGAGGCTCAAATTGTTTTTATTTTTTCTAAGGTCTATTCTGTAATAGAGGCACCCAAAAACTTTGAGAGCAGTAATCAGGTTTGATTTGGTACAATCTTTTATAGGGTGTCATACCATGTATAGCCCTAGACGGTAATCTGTTTATAATGAAGGTTGCATACCAAATGCAGTTACCCCAATAAGGTAGTGACAGATTAGCTTGAAAGTAGAATGCTCTAGTTTCTGGCAGATGCTTGTGTTGCCTCTATAGTTTGTTGCAGATGATGTGTGTCTCTGCCAACTCCATTGTCATTGTGAGTGAGTGTGATGTGAAGTGTGCACAAGTGGTTAGGTGGATAATCCATGTTCCTTAAAGTATTTAATACCCTCATTACTACTTCCTAGTTCAATGCAGTATCACTTCATATAATTTTTTACCTTCATTTCAAATTGTCGTTCAATCTAGTTTATGAAGCAAGTAAAAACATAGAATGATGAAGACAAATTAGTTTATTAAAAAAAATTCAAAAATCGTAGAAATACAATGTGCGTGTGTATGTGGTGTCTTGTTCACACCTGCACTTGGGAAGGTGTCCCCATGTCGAGAAGCATGCAGAGCCACTTTTGTGCATATGCTACTTGTTAGTATTCTGAATTGAATTCTTACAGAACAGAACAGTATCACTGTGCATACTTCTCTTTTCGTTTCTTCATCTTGTGAAGTATAACTGATTCAATCTGATCATCAAGAACAAAGTGGTCCATTTTTTCTTACGTTTTTAATGCCAAAAGAAAAAAAAAGCTAGCCTATAGCCATTCATCATGGACCACTTCTTTTCACTGTTATACCACCAGTTTTTCATCAATCTCTGGATATTTTTCATCAATGCAAATGCAAAATTTGTCGGAAACGGGCCAAGTCCATAACCTTTTTTGTACTTGTTTTAAGCTTTGTTTGCTTTGTGAAAAAGAAAAAAAACACATCTTGCTAGCTAGCTAGCTAACTAACTGTGTACCAGTTCACTGTATCTAGCTATGTACGTACTTTCTATTACTAGCTAGATTTAACACTGATAAGTTAATCATTGATTTTCACCATCAACTGGTAGAGTTTGATAGATCTGTACGCTTACTGTTGAAGTGATCCGTATAAGTGTACCATCCTCTTCAAGCATCAACAATGACGATGATGGTAGTGGTGGAATATGTCTTTATGGTAGGGTTTTGTGTACAGTAGTTTTTATTGCTGTTTGTATCTGACATCTGAAATGTTTGTGGGGGAAAAGGATTCTGCTTGATAAATGGAGGACACTGCAGATCATGCAGAGAGGGGAAAACGCCAAAATTTCCGCACAGAGGAAAAGAGAAATGGGGACAACCAAATGAAAAATGATGCTGAAAAAGAAAGAGTGAAAATTTTGCTGATGGCTGTACCATTTTGTCATCTGAGAAGTAGACAGTCAGTGGGGACTATTCATCAAAGCTAGCTGGGATAGTTTTTGGTTGCTTCAATTCTAACCCGGCCAAGGGGGACCCTTTTCCTTCTTTCTTCATCACTCTTTACTACCTTGAGATGAGATTCCGATTGTAATACAAAATGACTGATTGATGCTTATTATTTTTTATAAGTAGCTGGGAAATCGGCAATGAGGCAATACCGAGACTTTGAGAGAGTCTTTCTCACCAGTACTACTGATTGATGCTTATAATTAGATCTGGCAATGGTGACCCGATCAGAAAAACCGACCCGATCCAATCTGATCCAAACCCGAATTAAACCGAATGATGTGAGCCGAAATGTGACCCAAAAATCCGAACCAACCAAACCAAAACCGAATCAAACCGAAATATGATATACCCGAATCCACCCGAACCGATTCACCCGAACCGAATTGTCCCGAACCGAATTGACCCAAACCGAATTGACCCGAACTGAATTCACCCGAACCAAATTCACCCAAACCACACATGAAATTAGACAAACTTCCATTATCCTTCTGTTTAAAATTAATATTAAAAATATTGTCATCCAATTTGATTATGTATAACCAATAAAACGTATAAACTTTTCAGTTAAGAAATATACTAACCACGATTGATGTGTATATGTTGAAGAATAAAGATTACAAAACTTACACCTTACTTAAATAAAGATTACAATATCAAGCTTGGGAATGGTTTAAATGTGTATGTGTATATATCATCACATCACTACTTAGGTTTCTTATTAATACCACAAAAGAATAAAGATTACAACAATTACATCTCATGTAAATATATTTGTATGAATAATTAAATGAAATTAGGGGTAAAAAATTGAAAATAAGAAGATAAAGGGACAACCCCTGCATGGGAGCAATAAGCTACTAGAGGACGCCTGCACGAGGTGCGCACGCGAGACGGTGATCGGTGGTGCACACATAACACGAAATCATGGACGCGAGGTGATGACAGGCGCATAAGAGCACATGCACAAGGTGGTGATGGATTGGCATGGGCGCGCGACGCTTGCTCGAGATGACGGGCGCTGACGCATGACGCACACGGGGTGTGACGGACGCGGGATGGTGCGAGGCACAGGCACAACGTCGGGCGTGGGGGGGGGGGGGGGGAGATAGATTGGCGTCGAGTGCCAAATATTGAACACTGATTCACCAAATTTTAAATTTATACTTGGTCGATACAATAAATAAATCTATAGTTACAAATTAATATTAAAAATATTGTCATCCAGTTTGTTATGTATAACCAACCAATACACAATAAATCTTCATCAAGAGTAACACTATATTAAGAGAATTTGGATCCAAATATGAAAATCAATACAAGTTATAAAGGTTGCTTAAATTTGTACTTTAAAATTTTTGTCAATTAAGCATAACGCGGTAAGTCACCCGAATTTGACTTATAACCCAAAAAAACCAAAAAATGCAGAGGCTAACCCGAACCGAAAGCACCTGAACCCGAAATCAACCAAACCGAAGTCACCCGAATTTAATTTTAACCATATAACCCGACCCGATCCGAACCGAATAGTGAATATCTACAAATTGACCCGAACCGAACCGAACCCGAACCGAGTGACCCAAATCGCCAGGACTACTTATAATTGATATAACTGATGCATGGTTCGTATTGATATAGTTATAGTGTTCTGCCTACTATCTATATGTATTGAGTGATTGACAATTGATGACTTTTATTAAGACTAATGAATTATAAGTTGTGTGACACAAGTTTCTTAGGTTACAATCACATTTAAATTAACAAGTACAATCTTCTCTCTATAGAATGTTTACAAATACTCTTCAATATATCCACCTCGTCGAGGTTTCATAAAAAAGAGGTGGATCGGAAGTGAGATAGCACCTAAGGAGTCTGATAGTTCAAAGCTGGGCACGAAAGAGGCGAGTAACAAGCCAGATGCTATAATAAGACTTATTGAGGACTTAGACCAACAGTTTCTCCCAAGATTCCAACCTATAGAGTCAACGGGCAATGTACCTAAGGCAATCCTAGTCAATATGTGCAAAAAGGAAACATTTTAGGCCAATGAAACTCTTGAGGAGAGAGGTAGAGAGAGAGGAAGTGCTAGGAACAATGGAAATCAACAAAGAGCTAGGCTGCAGAGTCCTAAAAGATACAGAGCAATGTTTAGGGAATCAAAGTTTGACTACTTAAAGATATTCAATGAAGACGAAGAGGTATCTCGGGAAGCAACTTCAATCAAAGAGACTAACAAGCTCCCAAAGAAAAAGAAAGAGTAAGATTGTAACATTTCTCAAATGGGTTAATGAAACATTCACCTAGTTCTGCGTAAAAGCAAAGTATGCATGAGTAGTGTCAAATAAGTAGGGTTGGCCACATGTTTAATACATAAGAGTTTTTCTTTAGATTTTTCGCTTTCCAACGGGCACCTTGCCCTATTTGACCGCACTTCGAACCAGCCCCCCATCCTTGCGTGTTGAAGTTCTTGTTTGATCGGCCTTCTGATTCTTCCTTAGCGCGCTCTTCGCTCTCCAATCGTATCACATGCCAAGTTTTAGGTTCTATTCCTTAAGTTTTTAGGTTCTTCATCGCCATTTCCTTTACCTTTGCTTAACTTGCCTGGATTTACTCTACCATCTGGATTTGCACTACACTCCCTCACTTTGTCTAGATTTGTTTTGTTACCTTGTTTTGTTATGCGCTCATAATGAGCATAATTGCTATAAATTGTCAAGGCCTGGGACTCCCTCAAAACTCTCGTCGGGTCACGGATGTTCTCCAATCTCAATTTCCCAAGATCTTCTTCCTTACGGAGACAAAGCGCTCCTGTATGGAAATGGCCCAGTTTTGTAGGAGCCGTTAGAGTTATAAAAGCTTCATTGTTGACAGCATTGGTAGAAGCTTCAACTGTGTACCAAATCATTTTTTCAAAGCTCAGGGTCGGGATTTTTCTATAGAGGAGGTTATTTCGGCCCTCAAACAGATGCATCCTCGAAAGGCCCCAGGATCAGACGGTATTAACAAGTTTTCATCATCTTCTTTTGGGAATCGGAGACAGTTTTGTTGAGTTGGCCTTGGAGGTTATTAATTTGAACGTCATGCCAATGGCTCTATATCACACTCATATTGTCCTTATCACGAAACGTACAAGTGTAACCTCTATCAGTGATTATCAACTTTTTCTTTATGCAACAGTCTCTATAGAGTGGTGGCTAGGGCATTAGCTAATCAAGTCAAGGATGTGATAAGATTCATTATCTCGGAGAATCAAGGAGCATTTGTTCCAGGTAAATTATTTTTTACAATATCATTACAGCTCATGAACTCATCCATTCTATGAAATTATCTAAAGTAACCAAGATGGGCCACTTTGCTCTGAAACTTGACATGGAAAAAGCCTTTGATAGAGTTGAATTGTCCTTTTTGGTGGTCCTTCAAAGCATGAGATTTCATCCTAGATGGTTCAAGATCATAGAGAAATGTATCACCAGTGTATCCTTCTCGGTTCTCATTAATAGTTACTAGGGGAAAAGCTTCTTCCTAGAAGAGAACTTTGACAGGGAGATCCCCTCTCACCTTTCCTCTTTGTTTGCTGCATGGAGGCTCTATCTTCCAGTCTTCAGACCTCGGCTCAATCCAAAGTGATTAGGGGTTTCTCTATGCGAGGACTTAAGTATTGATATTACCAACCGTCTTTTCGTGGATGATTATGTTATTTTCGGTCATGCTAATCCCGATAATGCCAAGAAAATTATGTGTAACACCCCTACCGCTAATCTCGTCATTAACACTTAATCTCCTCGTACTTCATTACCTTCGCACCGGATAATCCAATACTACGGCGGGTGAAACAATGTCGTTAGTCACCCACGTGACTAACAAGGCTTAAATAAATAGTAGTAACGGTCTGATGGACCTGAATAACCAGTACTTAAATAAATACAATAACATTCTCTTTTCAATACTAAACCGAGTCACATACAATCTTTATTTCACTACTTACCGAGTCTTTCACGTTCTCTACGCCGATAACATATTCAGACTTACCCTACTATAATACAAGTACAGATGTATTCAAATCATCTACTCATGCTTAACCGCCATCCCCGTCCTACTCTCGAACGGTACTTGTCTCCATCGTTCCTGAAAAAGAATGGGTGGCCCCAAAGGGGCTCAGCACCTTTGCTGGTATGGTAGACGTGCAACCCGCTACTACCAGGTCACACCCTACTAATTCTCATCTTAACATGCGATTGATTTTATTTAACATGCTCGCATTCATAACAACTATTCAAGCAAAGAATACAACCAACAAGGATGTCGCATCAAGTTCAATAGATTAATTTACCTTGTTCTTAAGCCTTGAGAAACCTCATCTCAAGTAATTCTCATTCTCATTATTCACTAACTTATCCATTTCAACTGGATAGTTTTACTTATCTCCTAGATCCTTAGACACTCTCGGTCCCGATCTAGTTTCCTTAATTATTCTTCTCTTGAATAATTATTAAGTTAAGTCTATTAGGCCTCCGGGCAGAGACACATATAGATCTCACCACCGGGCTTTATACTCTCAACACGGAATTAGAAACATTCTCTCATGTTTCCACCTCCCAAGCCCATAATACCCAGCTTACCTCTTTAGACGGGTAAGCTCTACCAGTGTCACTCCAATCGGGCACCACTATGTGGCACACGGCCCTATAACAAGGGAGTTCGACCACGGAATCAAAAACAAATGCTCTGTTGTTTCCTCTTCCTTGCACTCGTGACTCACAATCCTCTCTAACCCAACTCTCGGGTTAGTAACCATATCTACTCATATATATAGATATACTAGTCAGTAGCATCTCCTGGCCATCTCAGCTCACAGCTTAGGAGATTTTCCTAATTCATTGTATTCACCGATTTAAGGGTCGCCCCTACACTTCTGTTACTTAGAAGTTTTGATGTTTTCTCACATTAAGTCACACCTTCATATAGGAGGTCGACTAATCGTTATAAGGGAGTTTACTAGTCCCGTGTGCCACTTTTCTCGTTTCGAGTAAATTTATAAGTTGAGTTATCGTTGTTCACTAGTCGATAGTTCTCATGTGTTTCCGACGTTTAGTTTATTTTGTGGTTCAACTCCTTCTACGAGTCACTAACTAACCGTTATTTAATTTTAGGACGGTCTACAACACTAAGTTAGACCACGCATTCAAGCAAGGATGGTTATCACATACAACATGCATCAAGGTATATATATATATATATCAAATGCAATAAACGTTTTCGTGCTTTTATCTTAGTAGGTTGGCACACAAAGCAAGCAACACACAAGCCGAGCGCAACTTGGCATGACGCAAGTTGCAAGAAAACCATACTTGTCACCGAGGATTTACTCTAACGCATCACCTCACGCTCCTCAGGTAATTCCCGAACAACTGGTTATATTTCAAATGTTTCCATTAACACCAATGCCTTAAGGTATGTAAACGACTAATACTCTCATAGTTAACCCCGTTCCCCCGTTAACCTTATCTTTACTCTTGTGAACTTAAGTTCTCACTTCCACAATCAACCTAGCACTTGTGTTTATACTCCTAATGACCTTTACATGTCATCAAATAAGTCTTAATTATTATCTAAAACCATCACCAATAAAATCCCCATCATTTAATGCCTTAAATACACTCACGGTTGAATTCTGCACTTGGTCCGGGTCCCTAGTCCCGGACCAATACACTAAGTCAATTTTTGGGATGAATTATGTACTAGTCGGGACTTTGTCCCTACCCTAAGTCTCGGACCAACCCCTGGGTGGAATTTCAGCTCATTTTAAGGTGCGGTCCGGGACCTTATCCAAGGGTTAGGTCCCGGACCCTGCTAAAAAGCTGCTAAATTGGCATTTTTCAATTGCCATTCCAACCTTACTTCTTGCCCAAATCTTTTCCAACCATTCCACATGTTTCCAAACATGTTATAACACCATAAACACACAATAACTCTCCTTAAATCCTTGATCTAACCTATCATTCAATTCTTGATCAATTTCACCAATTTTGCACTCTAATTTTCTCATTTCTACACACCATGCACCTTAGTGAATCTCCACAACTCCTCTTGACAGTTTACAACCTTCCCCCAACCATTTAACCATTCCAAATATTCCTCCTAGGAATATTCCTCTCTAATCCCAAAGTCCAACCATTTCCTCTAAGGTTATACCACCTAGTTTACCTCTAGCAAAACCAAGACTTTCCTACTACATTTTTGCTATAGTTTTTGCACCAATCTTTCCAACTCTTAAACTCTAGTTCTTGGTGAGCTTTACCCACTCATTTACACTCCACTTTCTCCTAAACACACTTAGGTTTTCAAACCTCTTAACATCACATTAAACACTCGGTTTTCACCATAACCTCCCTGCAATCTTAGCTTGCCCAATTGCATTATTTTCAGCACCTAAACAATTCAAACTAGCCACACCCAATGTTAGACACTAACAACACACAAGTTCAACCAAAGCTCATCATCACATTATAATACAATATCATAATTGCATGGCTTTAAGGCCTTTAAATCAACATAACAATTCACAATTGCACTAAACATCATCACAATTCTCTCTCATATCTATTTAGCACATTTCTAGCACAATTCTTTTGGGTTCATTCTTTTCATTACCCATCCCAATATTCTAAAGTAATCAAGATAATTATTAGGGTAAGCTATTTACCTTAATCTTCCAAGTTCCCCTTTTCTCTTCTTCTTTCTCTTTCTCTTTCATTCTCGGTCACGGGGCAAAACCATTGCCAACCTCTAGATCAACATTCAATTTGAATGAAATGAGAACTAAATGACACACTTAGGCTCATGAACTAATCTAGAACAAGGAAGGTGCTTAGAGCACAAAATTAGGGCATTACCTTTGAGAGTTCTAGAATAGGTTTTCAACCTTGAATAAAAGGAGGGTTCCAACCACCATTGGAGACTTGAACCAATGATCAAACTAAGAAAGAAAACAAGGCATCAAGAGAGGCAAAAATCGGCCAATACAAAGGAATGGAGAAAAATGGGTTTTCTTTGAATTTTCTTACGTTAAACCATAGAGGAGATGTTCTAGCTCAAGAAAATCTGATTTTCTCCTTCAATGGTGCTATACCCATGGAGGTCAACTTCATTCTTTTGAGATTTTGAAAAGAGGGAAATGTAGCTCTTGATGAGAGGAGCAAGAATATGTGTTTATTTTTTTATTTGAAGCATTGATGTGGCTTGGGCATGAGAGGAAAGGTGGGAAGCCATTGAAGGTGCTTCAAAATCGTCCAAGCGGCAAATAGGAGGGGAGAATATGGTGGAGAAGAAGAAGAGAGGTAAGAGAGAGAGTAGGGAAGTGAGGAGAGAGGGGAGAAAAAGTAGCTTTTCTACTTTTTCTTTCTTTTCTTTATTTCTTCTCTTCTCTACTAACTAACTAGCTAGTTTATTAATATAAGGGCCTGAACTACTAATAAAACCAGCCCACTGCAGTAATTAAGCTGGGGTGTTTTTTGTCTTTTCATAAGAAAAGCTCGTTAAATTCCTGGTTTGAGCACTATTCACTAACCGGGCTCGTTTTCCCGATTTTTCCCGTTTCTTAAATTTTAATGGTTATTAAGCTTCCTATAATATTTAATTATTGTTATATGGTCAACTATAATTTATACGGGTCCATTTGACCACTTAAAGTCACGTTTCCGGGTTTTCTCGAAAAATGTGCTTTAAGGCTTCATTAGCGTTTTTAACCCACTATATGGATCCGTTTTCTTTGAGAATTGTTCCCACATATTATTTATGCATGATCAAGCCCTAGGAATACATCTAAGACCATAATCGAGGTCATATACCTCCTATGGTTGTGTAACGCTTATTTTAATGTTTTACGTTTTTTAAGCGTTTTCTCTTTTCTTTTGGTTTTATTTTCTTCACCAATATTATTTAGGCACTATTAGGCCCCTAAAAATCATATTAGAATAATTTAATCACCATATTTAAGTCCGGGGTATTTCATTATGCATATCATCAATGAGCTCTGGGAAGCATCTGGACAATGTATGAATCCTTTCAATTCGGGCTTGATGTTCTCTAGTATGCTGAACCCCACAGTTATAAGAGATATTGTCAATATCATTGGTGTTAGAGAGGTAGCTGACCTGGGCTCGTACTTGGGCTTCCCAAGTATAGTCAACAAGCATAAGAGCCAGGTCTTTGGCTATATCAGAGATAGAGTTTGCAAGAGAGTTCAAAGCTAGACCGGGCCCTTTCACAGGCAACTAGATGCATTCTCATCAATTAAGTCTTGCAGGCTATCCCTTCCAACAGTATGGGGGTAATTCGACTCTCGCATTCCATCATTAAAGATATCCAGGGGTAATCAGAAGGGCACCCTTAACCTCCTTAAGCGTGGTGCTAGAAGAATAATTGGTGATGGCTTTTCTACCTACCTCACAGACTGATGGCTCCTCAATAAGCGAGATGGTAAACCATGGGATTGGAACTTCATCCTCTCACACGCGCACATGGTATGTTAGCCTAGCTTATTAACATGCATGACCATTCTTGGAGAGAAGGTATGGTTCATAACTTGTTCTCTAATGATAATTGCAGCACCATACAAACCACAACCCTTCCCTCTTCCCCAATGTTGTATAGCTAGAGCTGGGGTTGGACAAAGCATGGGCAATTCACTATAACATTTGCCTATTTTTGGGTTCGTCATCTGTCTTCCCTTGAAGATTTATCTTCATATGATGGCTCCTAGATTGGTGCAGCCATGAGAAGACTCCGGAAGCGTCCTCTCCCTCATAGAGTCAAGCTTTTTGCTTGGAAACTCTTTCCAGGAATCGTTCCATGCAATGTGATCGTCTCCCAGTGCTGCAATATTAATGGTTCATTTCCATGTCCATTCGGTGGTAAGTATGAAAGCTCTCGCATATATTCACCAAGTGCGGGGAGATCAAGGATTGGTGGTCACTTGAGGGGTTAGTTCTCACCCTTACCATTTCTAATGACCTTTGGTTTAGGGATTAGATTCTCGTCCTATACGCCCTCGGTGACTTCACCCTTGCTCAGAAGACCACCTCCCTTTGCCATGGCATGGATCAGACAAAGGCTCCCACCTTTTCTCATGGCATGGATCAAACGGTTTTATTCCTTGATGCTTCCTCCCCGGGGTTGAGCCTTCCTGATCAAGCATCAAATGGGGATGCTCCCCCCAGATTATCTCCAGGTGTTCATAAATAGTAGTGTCTTTAAGGATGGCTTAGGCCTCGGTGTGATTGCAAAGACTCGTTAGGCAAGATTATTGTAATTGGTGTTTCAAGCAACACCTTTCCTTGGACTCTCTAAATCACAGAAGTAAGCGCCATTTCTTTGGGACTGTGGATTGTGGCCCAGCTTCAGTTCCAAAGGATTTATATGTTCTCATATTGCCTCTATTTTATTAATCGTCTGAATGGAAAAGGACTGATTCACCAAGATGTTGAATTTATCTTAATAGATGCACTTCGACACTATTCGGGATCAATGGATATTTCTTGGGTTTTAACTCTTAGAAGTGGTAATATATAAGCTCATCTCGGACTTTATTGTTTTGTAAGACTAGAGAGCTTAATGGTATTTGGTTTGATAATTTCCGATCACGTATCATGGACTTTGTTGTTTAGTACTACTCCTACTTTTTGGAAAAAAGAGTTTTTTTCGTGTGGCGTGGAATAGGTAAGGGAGTTTGAAGTTGTTATCCGTTTTCCATTTCTTGGCGTGTTACCATAATTGTGGTTCTGATGTATGTTAAAATTTATCAAAAAATAAAAAAACATTATGTTCCGTCCAAATTCTTGGATACTTCTCCCTTCGCTAGAGCCCCGCTTATCTCTTCTTGTCCTTCCTTCCTACCATCCTCTTCTACCCCTTCCTTCTCTTGTCTTCCCATGGCTTCCTTTTCTTATGGCCTCCTCCTTGTAGCTCTTTTGTTTTTATTTTCCTAACCTTACTATTGCCTAATAAGCTACCCCAAATAGGGCCTTATGGCAACAATGGCTACTTTTATCGGTAGTTCTCAGTTTTTATAGGTGGTATTTTCAATCTATTGTTGTTTTTTGGATCACTGGTGATGGTTTTAAAGGTGGTATCGATTTCACTCACCATGCATGTGGCCTTTTGATGGATGATTCATCATGCATCACATTGCTAGCAAAGTGGCTTTATAGAGATTAGTTCTCCACTTTGAACAGTGAAATACCCCAAACCTAGATATGGTGTTTATATGATAAATAAGATATAAGAAGGCTAAATAATGCCTTAGAAACATTAGGATATAATTTAAACCAAAGGAACACAAGGAAACACCATAAGAGCAATTTAGGTAAAAATGTGCTCTAAGCTTGGAGTAACTTGGGTGAGCACCCAAATATCATTCTTAGACCTTAGTAATATCCTAATGGTCATGTTAAATCAATTACCAAAGAAAACCAAGCTCAAAAACAAGTTAAAACACAAATTGTGCTTTAAGGACTC
Source organism: Limonium bicolor (assembly GCA_023374045.1). Classification (NCBI taxonomy): domain Eukaryota; kingdom Viridiplantae; phylum Streptophyta; class Magnoliopsida; order Caryophyllales; family Plumbaginaceae; genus Limonium; species Limonium bicolor. The sequence continues at coordinate 27,562,617 of CM041779.1, read as the reverse complement.
TTAAAGCACATTTTTGAAAAATTGTCTTAGAAAGGGGTTTTATGTGGCTAAATGCCCATGATTACTTCTTAATTAACTTTTGTACTGGTTAGTATCACATTAGGAAGTCTAAATCAATGGGAAATCAAAAATTTCACAAATATGTGCACTAGCTTGTGAATAGTAACCAAATAGTGCCTAGTTTAGTCTTTAGTAAACTAAGTCTAATTAAATGGTCAAACAAGACCATGGCTAGCCTTGTTTAATAAGGGGGCCGGTTTTCTAAGGGTGGTGAGTCACCACATGAGATAGTAATATTAGAAAAGAGGAGGGAAATAAAGAGAGCACTATTTACTTTTAACATAAATATCTTACCTTTACATACCTCTCTCCTCACCTCTTCATTCTCTTCTCTTTCCACCGATTTTCACTATCTTCTTCCCGTCTCCATTCACGTAAGAGCAGCCCCCATGCTAGCTCCTTCTCCATTTGCTTGCCAAACACTCATCTTAGCTCCAAAACCAAAACAAAATACATAATTCTCTTAGTTAGCTCAAGCTCTTTCTTCCTATCTTTTAAATCTTCAAGAGCTTCAATTTGGTGCCAAGGCAAACCGCCATTAGAGGAGGAAATACAAGCTTTAGGAGTGCATTAGCTTCTTCATTCTCTTAAGGTAAAGAATATGTAAGAAAAATCAAGTTTCCACCACTTCTTCACATGTCCGAAAATTTCTACTCATGGGGCTTCATTTTTATGCCTTGTTCTAGCTTGTTTTCTATTCTCCATGGGCTAGAGGAGGTCCTTATTGATTCATATCCAAGCCTACCTTAAGACTTCAAGGTAAAACATTCATTTTAATACCTTAAGACACATTTTTAACCTAGGGTTTATTCCTTAGGGTTAGTGCATTATCTAGCACTCATTGGAGTCATTGAATATTGATTAGAACATTGGCAAGGAGAATTTGGATGGTGACCGAGATTGTTCAAGGAAACACCTAAGGAAGAAAGTTTGTGAAGCTTGTAAAAGAATAAGGTAAATTGCTTACCTTAAGGTGTTTTATTGTTTAAGGGAAGGGGATTTAGATATATGATAGCTTAGCTTAGAGTTCACATTAGGAAAGGGATATATATAACCTAGGAGAAACAATGATTATATGTGAGAACTTGTGATAAAAGAGCAATTGGGAATTGGGATAGTTAGACAATGAAAAGGTGTATTACAAGAGCATTTATATTTCAATGGGAGCCTTGTTATGTGTATTTGCAGGTTAAAGGCAATATATATTGTGGAAATTCAATGTTGAAGGTTTATGCATTTAAGGGCCTAAGTGCCAAGCAATTTAAATTTATGCACTATATTGTGATGTAGTGTAGTTTGGGTGTATATTGGGTGATAAGATGGTGTAATGAGAATTGAAGTTTTCATGGTTGTTTGATAGTGAAGAACTAAGTGTTAGGGTGTAACAATATACTAGGGGACCTATGTCAAAATTTGGTGAAGAAACTTGGTATCTAAGATGTTCTAAGGAGATTTTAAGAATAAGGAGGTTCTAGTAAACCTTAAAGGTTGTTTTGGTGAAGAGAATGAGTCTAAGGTGTTCTTGTGAATTAGGATGACCTAGATATGTCTAGGAGGGATTAGGGGTTACAATGGTGAATTTTAGGCACCAAGACCATGATGAAAGAAACTAGGAAGCTTGTGCAAGTTTGATGGGAATAAGGTGTGAAACTTTGAAATGACTTAGGAGAGAACTAGTGTGTATGTCATTGGGAGGTTTTGGTAAATGATTTGAGGGTGGATGGTGATGTGTATGGTGTAGTCAAATTCTTAAGGAGGAGCATTTGGGTTAGTTGAAATTCTAGGTGGATTGCATGTTGGAAATGTAGGAAAATAATGCAAGTGTTAGGAGTTATGTAAGAAATGAGTAAATGCTTAAGAAGATCTTTGAAAGTGGTTTTAAAGAGTTTGGTGGATGTTGTAAAGTGAGTTTAAGTGCCTAAAAGGTATTAGGACACCCGGGGGAACTTGTGGAAAAGTTTGGGAGCATTTAGACAATTTTAAGGAAGTTTCTGCACTGGACGACCCGGTGGACTGACCCTGTTTGGGTCGGTCGGACCTTGTTAACCCAGCGGAAATGTTTCTGGAATGGACCGACCCAGGGGTTGGGTCGGTCGGTGGGTCGGTCTGGCAAAATTTAACAAACGAAAAGTTTCTGTAATGGACCGACCTAGAGGGTCTTGGGTCGGTCGGGCTGCCTTGGGTCGGTCGGGTGAGTTTTTAAAGACGGAAAAGTTACTGGAAAGGACCGACCCAGGGGTTGGGTCGGTAGGGGTCGGTCGACCCTTAAGACTTAAAAAAAAAAGAAACTCTAAGAGTGTAAGTGGTATTGATGGTACCCCATTAAGAGGGAAATGATGATTAGAAACATAAAGACCTAAGGGATTAAGTTAAGTATAAACTTAAACGTCTAAGGTTAAGTTTGTAAGACTAAGTTGTAAAACTTAAGAGGTGTTAGGTGGGGATCATTAAGGGTTAAGTAAGTTAAGATTAAGTAATGTGTAAGCAGTTAATAATCTAAGTTGGATGAACATTTTAGGATTTGAAAGTTTGGAACCGGAGGAGAATTAAACAACCGGGACAATTGATGGTGAACGGTACAGTCTTTCTTGTGACCTGCTTGCTAACGAGGTGTCCCTCGGCTTGCGTGCTATCTGTTTATTTGCTATGACTAAGACAAGATAAAGCATGCAACCGGTTTTTATTGTTCTTGTTGTGAATATGTTTCCTTTACACTAACCCAGTACTTATTGAGTTAAGAAGAGGAATTATACGTTGGTAACTGTTGGTTAATACCCGTTGAGGTTTAACTAGCACGTGGTTTGTAAGATTTTCACTAACTGGAACTTAAGGGGGGAGTGAGGAACCCGGGACTGACTCCGGTCATGATGCTAAGGAAAGGGGGTCGGTATCTGAATCAGATCCGACTTCCGCTTAAGGACTGGTCTTCAGACTTGTTGCCTAGGGTCCAATGTCGGCTCAGCTACATTGGACTTCCAGTCCAAGGTATGAGGCATTAAGATGGTGCAGTAGGATCACCTAAATCCTAAATTATAAGATAAGTTGTTTATTCAACCAATGGAGTTAATAGCTCATTTGCTAGGGTTGCTTTTGACCCGACAAAATAAACATTGAGATAAGATACGACCATCTCTATTTAAATAACGGTTTGTATTCTAAGGTTAAGATAAGGCTAAGATTAAGGTAAGTTAAGATGGACTGAGGAAAAGAGGAATTGGAACTTAAGGATTTTACTTACTAACTCACTTACTAGAGAACGCTTAAAGTCGTTCATTTGTGTGAACTATGTATGTTCATCTGTGGATTGTTGTTTATTGCAGTTCATATTATGATTGTGATTCTAATCAACTTCCATGCTATCGACAATTAGTCGTCGTAGTCCCATTAGCTTGGGGGCCACGAGAGGGTCGTACCAGCATTCTTGCTGACCCCCTTTAGGGGCTGTTTTTACTTTTGTAGGTAAGCGGCCCATGAAGTCACACCATGAGAGTAGGAGTGGGTAGACTTAGGAGGGACTTTTATTTTGAGTATGGGTTGCGCCTGTGCACCCGTCTGTCGGTACTAAGACTTGTGGTAGTCGTGTTGTTGCTTGAGATACTATAAACCCGGTTGGTGAATGTTTTAGATAGTTTGTAAATTCTTTTGGATATGTGTTGTAATTATTTAAGTTTGGTATAATCTATTGATCAGACCGTGGCAAGGTCCCGGTGTTAGTGAATCCGCTGCGACGTTTATGATTAAGCTGTTAAGTTGGCGGTAACCACGATTGGCTTAGGAAGGGGCGTTACAAATAGGGTGATTCCATCAGCTTTGCACGAATCTTCTACATGTGGTTATCATTGGTGGTTTTCATCTAAATAGAGTGGTTAGTAGATGTCTGATTAATAATCGAGCCACAAAATTAGGGGAGCAGACATGGTTGGTGCAAAGAGTAGAGTTTGAACCCCTTGCTCACTACCTTCCACTGTCTAAGAATCAAGCATTTCACTCTCCCTCCATGTCGATTTAGGTTTTCAGAACCCATGCCCCTGCTGCCATCAACCTCTTGCAAGCCACTCCACTAGTTGACATTGGTGCACTACGGTTGGAAGCGACATCGTCCTCCCAAGAGAATTTTTATCCTGATTTGTTTGTTGACTTTTTTAGATAGGTGGAGTTTTAATAGTGATAATACGTGGCCAAAATGAAAGAGATGTGTGGGTTTTGGGAGCATATGCAAGAGAGCATGACAAACATGATGAGAAGGAAACAGGGCATGCATGTTGAAGGGGAAGGGATAATTTTGGACTCAGTGTGAATCTGGTAGGGATGGGTGTACGAGGTCAATGTTGCGGTAGTTCTCTGGTTTTATCAAGAAGAGGAGGACAATTGCATCCAAACTTACTACGTGGATGAACAACTGGTTTTGTATGCTAAATTGTTAATAGATAATGATAGAAGCGGTTAGTCATCGGTATCTACCCTTATCATCTTTGCATTGCTCGTAACCAAGGGTTCAATTAGTAGTATCCCTTCAATTGATCCCAAGCATAGTACCTTAGTGGATGTCCTTAATTGTCTAGTTGTTAGTTACTTTGTTAAGATGCATATTAAGTTCCTAAAACCAAGTGACTGTTTGTCCTTTGTCATGCTACTCACGCCAGATCCCATTAGGCTCAAGTTGTAAATAGTAGATGCTTGAGCTAAGACACTTATGAGGTATAAAGGTAGTTTTAGGTTTCAGTTTATGTTTATGTTGCTCATGGTGATGTCTCAATTAAAATCAGCTTGGTTTACTTTTTTATCAGGGGGATACATTAGTAGTATTACATAGGTAACCATGAATGGTTTTTCAGCTAAGCTCATCACTCAGCCAGCAAGCTATAACCACTAGAAACATGAAAACAATAGGATCAGAATTGTAGCTAAGTTTGGAACATTTTACAAGCATTCTTTTAAATTATAGGTGTGCAACAGGAAGTCTACTGATCCTTGAGTTACTCGGTCTTTCCCGGTCCATTCAATAATTTGGAACTTTGTAATCATTAAGACATCTTCCATGTCAATATCTGCCTCACCATTTCAAGTTTTAATCACAACATATCTTTCAGGTAGCCCGAATAGTCCGTCCATCATCGACAATCTTTTGAGCAAGAGGAACTAAGCAAGTAGTTCAATTCTGGGGGGGGGTGTGGTGCGCACCGTGACCAAAGAGATTTGAGCCACGAAATCTGGTTGGCTGGGTTGCTGCACTAACTTCCATATATAATTCACATTTGGAGTATATTTTGTCTTTGTCTGCGGTTCATGACAGCCTATCTTCCCCTAAATGGCTCAGTGTTGAGATTGGTTTCTGGTTTTTCTCTTTCTCAGGATCCGATCAATGTTTGATTATGACCTTCTTGGATATGGAGAGTGAATCCTTAATCTCTAGCCATATTTAAAACATTCACGGGGTTCAGTAGATATTCATGCAAAAAGTTAGCTTTGTGTCTTTTGACTCAAAACTTAGGGGGGTTTTGCTTTGCTTGCGGCTCGCCTCTGGATCTAGAGAAATGGGAACTTGTAGATTTATCTCTGGCAGAGACAAACCTTCAATCGATATGGGTCTACCTTCATTTGGGCTATAAGTTACGCAATACATACAGCTCCTTATTTGTAACACCCCTCTCGATAAACTCGTAATAATCCCTCACGTAGCAATAAATAAAACGTCTTACAGCGGAAGATAAATAACAACATCAATACTCACTCGGGTGTCACCTGCCATTACTCGCCCATGCGAGTAACGAAGCAGAACTATATCCAACAACCATAATAAACAACACTACTAAATCGCTGTGATAACGAGATAAATCCTACACATCATACTAAGTCTATAATCATAACCGTCGACAAGTGAGCGTCTACCCAATCCCGAATATACAACCATACCATTATACAAACCACAGACTAATATTGTTATACAAATGAATTCCATGTGCGGTAATTAAAGTAAACCCTAACTACCCTGATCACGCGCTTCGGCTTCGACGATGATCAGCAACCTACACAATGAGTGTAGTCTCAGCGATAAACGCTGAGTATGCCGGGCCTGGACCCTATTGGTCACTTAGTCATTTTAACCATCTTATTATTAGATTGGTTTCATGCTTTACCATTTTACAGATATAATCAATACTGTAATAAACATGCATAAAAAATAACCATCCACCCAATCAATACAATCATTACATATCACAAACAACAGTTGTATAAACGAACGTATCGAATTATAGTACTGTATAAACGCCGTAGCGAACACCTTCTTAATTAATTTAATTTGGCCTTCAAGGCCCCATCCATCCAAACCATGTTTAATTAATTACCAGTTGGGTGTCATGTCGGGACAACCCAATAACCTTACCAATGGACAGTAGTCCTCCAGTACACATAAAGGTGCTCATTTCGCCAGAGGTCCGGAGGCCCCTGACTATTCACTTTGCCTCGTAAGGTGTCCATATAAAGGCCGTAGCCACGTGACCCACGATCCAATTTGGGCTTGTTGGGTAAATTCCTAGAGCGGAACCCGATCGGGTATCCCTTAGTGATCACAAATGCGCAACCAAGTAGTTCGTAAACTACCGGGATTCCTCCCCTCAACTCATACCAATTCTCTCATAATGTTTAAGATAAACTCTTAGTTTTATGGAGAATACAATTCATTAATTAGCTGCCTAGTGGGTCTCACGCATACCTATAAGTAATCTAGGTTATATTCATGTTCGAGATCCATGCTCTAGAGACCGACAATGTTGTGTCTCGTACCTAAGTGTTTTACTTAGGTTACCATATACTTAATATTAATACTAAGGGTATTATATTAAGTAACCATCATGTCATCCATTAAACGCATATGTATGTTTATATAAGTCGATCTATAGTCGACGTAGTGTTACTCCCGTAGGACGCTAGTGCATAAAAATTAATGCAGTAACACACATAATCACATACACGTATCCACACACATAACACACAAGTTATATATCAACCAAATCTGAGCCTGAGGAATTCCTCAGGACAACCCGGATCAAACCCCTTTACATACCGTACACCTCAGACCTAGGATGGCAGTGTAGTCCACTAAGCTCGTCAAGCGCCTTTGTCTGAAGTACAATCTAAACTGTAATAAAACTATAAGTCAGTCTCCTTTACTAACTAGATCCTGTATTTCCGAATAACGCAACCCCGACAGTTCATCCCTGGATTAAAACAGTTAATTGTTACAGGTTCCTCTAAACCAATTGGTTTTGTTACTTAGACTCGTAGGTCATAATTTCGACTGCTGAGTTTAATTCATTATATTTCTCTAATCTTGTCCATTATTGAACTTGGGTATATAACCTATAGTTGCATGTATTCATGCATGATTTATTATATAGTATTCTTTTCTCACCATCATTATAATACATTAATCTTTTAGTAAACTATATTTGAATTCAAAAACTTATAACTTACAGTTTATAACTATTTCATATAATAACCTCCCCCATTATATTATATGGTTTCCAACCATAATATATACATCCGCATATACATTATTCTCGCATATGTATATATTTACCAATATAGGTAAGTTTCATGAGTTGTAAAACTCTTATATTATATGTTACATTTTTATCATCTTATATGAGATGATCATACCCATTAATTGTATTATATTATACAACTTATATTAAGATCCTTATCCTAATATTATGTAACATTTTATGTTGTATATATACAACCCCTAAGGTTTATTCAATTTATACCTTAGTTTATAAATCTTATTTATTTATAGTTTGTCACATTATTTAATGTGAATACCTTTACTTATATTAATTCCATTTAAACCACATTAATAACATATAATTGTTATAACATTTATAACATTGTAGACCATAGTCTAAAATTCATTTTCCAACCTTAATATTTTCGGTACAGCACTATACTTCCCTTTAATTTCATTTTTAACCCCATAATATGTAATGTTATACCATATACTAATATCATATATTATGATATTTTTATTTCTTTTAACTTATAACCTATAGTTTTATACAAAACTATTTTTAATGCCGCATAGGCACACACTTATACTTTAATTTCATTAACTTCCATGTCTTTATGTTTATTACAATATCACCCCATAATTTATACCATGTTATATACCATATATATAACATTTTTCTTTATAAAAAGGTATAACCTATAGTTATTTTATTAAAATAACCGAACAAACCCTTGTCTGTTTTAAAATGATTTCTAACCCCTTTAACTTTCCAAATTTACAATTTGACCCCATATAATATATATATATATATATCATATATTATAACATTTTAAACCTTAATATTAATATAACCTATGGTTATATATATTTTAAATTTCTGAACAGACCCTAAATCTATTCTAAATTATTTTTCAACCCACCAACTTCCTATAATTACAATTTGACCCAATTTATAACATATAGTTTTATAATATCATTAAAACTATATATTATACACTTATTTTATTTAATACTCTTATATAATTCCAAAAATCACCAAACTTCACCCAAGGGTTGTAAATATCATTCCTAACCCCTAAACTCTCGGTTTTTATATTTCCACCCCACTTATTTATCCAAAGTGTAACAAAGACATAATAACTATATATTATACATATATAGTTTATTTTAAATTCCAAATCCAACCGAATAAATTCCTAATAGTCCATGGGTGTTTAAAATACCATTTTACACCCTTAACTTTCGGTAATCACCATACATACCCCATATGTTATAAAAATGTTACAATTAAATACTTAACTTATTATATAACCATAATAGATTATTAAACTTATCTAATTTGGTCAAAACTTAACATATGGTCAAGGTTGACCTCTTTAATATTGCCTTGACCATTACTTTCCCTTATTTACGGTTTATACCCATAATTTTCTAGAAATTACCATTTAACCCCAAAACTTTATAAAACCTTATAATTTTTATTTTAAATCCTTTTAACACCTAATTTTCGGCTTTATTATTATATAGCCCCCAAATTTAATTTAATTATGGTTTAACCCCTTATACCTTGCGGCAATATATATTTGTTACCTAAATCTAATTTAAACTTAATATACATAAATAAAATGGCCTAAAGTACATGGCCTTATTACAAACATTAGCTTATAAAATAAATTACACATAAATGCTCAAAAATACATTAAACTCTCGGCCTCACCTAGTATTTTCCATTAATTACCAATCTTCCACAAAAGTCTTAATTTGATCTTTATGTTACTTAATTACTTATATAAATTTACTAACTTATTCCTTAACCACCTAAGGTCAAAATATGACCTTATAAACCATATTCACTCACGGCAATTATATACATAAGATTAACATATGTTAATATACCGAAGTATAGGTTTAAGTGATTTATACCTTATTTTAGCCAAGATAAGGCCTTGTTTAGCCACGGTAATTTAGAGGAAAATTCTCAGAGCTTCTTAGATGTTTTCTAACAGCAATATAATGATATGGTTAGGTCCCAAACTTGAACTAACCATAAGAGTAATTTAAGTCATGAAAAACATGAACTTTTACCTTGAAATCTCAAGGTTCTCCTAAGCTGCTCTCGGCCTATTTTTCCAACAGAAAGAAGGAATCAAAACACACTTTAAAATCAGCTATATAACAGCCAATGATCTAGGTAGAAGAAAGCTAGGGTTTACCTTGATTAAAATGGCTTAAAATGGAGTTTAAGCTTGAAATCAGCCACCAAATGATGTGGATGCAATTGCTACTGATCAAGCATGATAAATGGAAGATTATAAGCCAATAGAATCAAGTTTTCCAATCAGTAATGAAGGGAATGAAGAGATATGTTCTTAAAGCACATTTTTACCTTAAAAGATCAAGATTAGAACTTCCCTCCTTCTTCCCTTGTTACAGCCAAGAATCCCTCTTATTTTAACCTCCAAAAAACACTAGAAACATGGATGGAAGTGTCTGATGTTTAGCTCCATGGAAAGAGGAAAGAAAAGTGAAGAGAATGAACATAAAATGGCTTTATAAGCTTACCTAGATCAATTTGTGTTCTTCTCTGAATTTGGTGTATTCCTACGGTCAATGAGGAACAAAAGAGAGAATGGAGGCAGTTTTCACGGCAGGGAAGGAGGTAATGAGAGGAAAGAGAAAGAAATGAGCTTATAAGGTAAAGTTTGGTTACTTTATTGAATAGTCTTAGATGACTCATTATTAGATATTTTAGGTTTCTTAATGGATGAGGATGACAGCCATATGGGGAGGCAATGGATGGTTAGGTCAAAGGATGACATTTGACCATGGTTTAAGTTAAGTAATTAAATGTTATTTTGGGTACTATTCACCCAAAATCACCCATTTTGATTTTATTTTTAAACTTTGATTTAGACTTTATAATATAGTATATCATGTCACATTAATGTTATAAAGAATGTAATCTAGGTCTTAAAGTGACAAAAAGTCAATATCTTAGAGCTCATACACAAAAACGTGCTTTAAGGTGTTTTAGTGCACATTTTGTGTCCCAAGGTGTTTCTGAGCTTGGGTTTCTTTGAGAACGGTTTTATTACATTCCTTACATGATAATTGAACTTAGGAATCCAATTTTATATCAAATGGAGGTCATAAGACCTTTAAGGTTTCTTAGAGCACATTTTTGCCCTAAGTGACTTTTAAGCATGTAAATGCTTGTTCTTTGTGTTGGAGTGTTGTCCAATAATTTTAGTACGTTCATTTATGTGTTATAGTGCTTAGGACAAAATCGTAGGTGAAATACCCCTTAGTCCATATACATCTCCAAAATGACTTATATTAAAAATAGGAGGGAGTATATATGACTACCCATTATTCCTATAATGTATATCTAAGTGATATATCAATTACACACATCGTATTGTGCTTATACAGCACATAGCCCTCATTTGTGGCATTAATTCAATCATATATGGATATAGGCGATCCATCCGCACCCTTATTTCCTATCAATTCTACAAACCCTGACAACCTCCCCGAGGTGTCCATAACATACCATCCTTCCACATTCCATATCTAATGATTCATTTCGTATCTAGGCGATACCATATGTAATCAATCTACAAGGTAATATAAATATATATATCACAAGTATCATAAGAAAGGTACTACACACATGGGTGTATACACATCATCCAAACAGGTATCTCATAAGATACATACATACAAGTGCACATCACACAAACAAATCAACAATGTACGCCCCACGTACCAAACAAAACCAACAAAACATCGTATGCCCCGCATTTGAAACAAACAAACAAACATCGTATGCCTCGCATACCACAAACTACTGTATGCCCCTCATACAAACAACAAAACTTAGTGCACACACGTGCACAGCCAAGAGGCTCTACCCCCCTTAAAAAGGGTTACGCCCCCGTACCCCACAAGTATACAACAGCCGCTCAACAAGGAGCGCTGGATACTTGGCTCTCATAGAGTTCCCCAACTCTCATGTGGCATCTTCCACCTTTGGAGTGTATTATCCTCATATCAGAGAGACGGGTATGACTCTAGCCCTTCCGGGCTCCACAATACATAAAGGGTGAGGCACTGAACTATTTGTGCTCTCTCCCGAGTTCGTTCTAATGGGCCCACCGCTCCATATTGAGGTGCAGACCCATGAACATAAGCTCAGTTTGCCTCTTTTCATTGTTGCGTATCCTCTCGTTTGGATTACTAGCGTACATGTGTGTGTCTTCTCTCACTGATATTCAGCTTGAGGTGCAATATGACATTGGCTATTGTTAGTACTTAGTGCTCGTATTAGAGTTATGTAGCTTCATCTTCCATTCCACATTATTCCCTGCGAGTTTTACTCATCTAAATTCACCCACGTATTTATTATTGATGGCTGTTCCTGTTGGTCGCTTCCGCGCGTACCACATCCCAGTTGATTCGCCGGTTGTTAATTCTCATAACGTTTATGTTCACATCATCTGGTAGGTTCCTCTTGATTGTAAGAATTTGCTCGATCCTTATGAGGGTTCTACATATTATTCGCCCATGTAATGGGTTCTCATGTTTCTATCCTTAGTGTTCACGTCGTTTTTTTACTGTCTACTACTCTGTGTTGAAGGTTCTTGATTTCTCTAGCCCGTTGGTTTAACTGCGGCTCTTCTCGTCCATCTTCGAGGTAATCTGTATTACTGTCCTTGACACAGAGTTGACTACTTCTCGTGTTCCTAACACTACTTGTCTACATACATGGGGTACCATACTGATACATTACTACTTACCCGACTAACTCATAAATAAGTCTGTCAGGCCCACATGCTCCAATCGGAGTGTGTCGTCCCTGTCTCATTTAGTAAACTAGTAATGTCCGTCACATGGTTATTGTGAAGTATTCTATTGTCAATCTCCCTTTTGATGGATGTCCTTTTTGTTGTTTATTAGTTCCTGTTATCGGTTATCTTGTTGTAAGTGCTATTGCCCTAGTGGCATGGTGTAAGTAAAATTCGTGCTATATTTACAAAATTGGTTCTCCTATCTCGATCTCATTGAGTACACACATATTCCTTTTCTCCCTGTTTAATCATGATCACATCTCATCCATAGTTCGTATTCGTTCCCTCATCCGTTTAATTGGATATATTTGTAGATTGCATAATCTTGAGCAACTTGGCTCTTCACTTCCCAACCATCCTCACTGAGGGTGGTGCATCTACAAGGGTATTCTATTTCACACAAGGTTATGCTTGTATTAGTGATTAGCATTAAATGTGGGTATACTCTTATGGTATTTGGCTAATAAGCCATGTCCTGAAAATTCTCGAACAAATTAAACTGGAATGGTTTACCATTACAGTGGCTGTATAATTTCTTCAGTTGCAGTGGTTGGACTAACGGTACAGATTTCTAATCTTAAGTTTGTATGAAAAGTTGATATGAAATTTTTGGTATTTAATAGAGATAAATTTAGTGGTAGTTGCAGCACTTTCTTGTGGCAAGTGTGCAAGGCAGATGGAAATTTCAATGGTTTGATTGTCATAGCGCTTGGAATAGCAAGGCGCCATGCTGGTTGAGATATTTTAACAATTACCGGTCTCGTTGTCTCTTTCATCATTGAGTATGGGACACATGATAGTGTAAGCATTAAAATTCATTCATATATACATATGATCCGTCAAGGTTTTAAGGTTACTGGTATTGAGTACACTAACTAGTCTTAAAGTCATACACAAAAAGGCGAGCGGTCACTGATGCACTCCCACATACTTACAACATATTTCTTTCACCATTCGAAGCTAAGCACATATCCAAATAACAAAAGTCTTCCACTAGCGGTCTCTCGAGTTCAGGGTACTCATGCCTATAGACTCCCTTCCCTTTCTGGGCTCCAGCATCAGTAGATGTCTGGCCCTCCTGACCGCCTCGCGGTACTCCAGATCCTCCAGCTGAGTCTTTTGAGTATTCTTTGGTGGTCTATAGTTTCGGCTCTCAGGGTTTTATCCAACACTCGAACTCCCGGTGGCCCTCTTTTCTTGCAGTACCAACACTCAACTTTGCGGCCACGGCACTGCACCCCCAGGATGATCCTTCCCGTAAAGCTTACAATAGAAGTGGCGCTGGGGCTGTCCGGTGTCTGATGGTGGTATTTAGTTTAAGTTAATAGCTGTAGGTACCAAGGTTAAGGTTACAATTTAATTAAGAGGAAGGTGTTCTCACCCTTAGGAGGAGCAGATCTCAAAGGCTGAGCATCTATAGCTGAGCTGGTCACCGAGGGACGGGCTCTTTCCCCTTCGCTCCCTGGTGACCCTGCCGCCTTTCTTCTGGAAGAATTTCCTGTTTAAGGTTTCGGGTCAGCATTCATAAAGGTGTTTTAATATGGTAAGTAATTTAGAATGGGATAAGTCCTTACTTTCCCTCTTCTGGCTATCGCCTGGAGATGCTCCTCCACCCTCAGACTCTCCCTTAGGGTTCTTTCTCTTCTTTGTCCCGAGAGTCTCTCCCCGAGTCTGGAGCATTAGCTCCGTCCTCGAGGCAGCATCGTAACACTCATGGAATCTCATTGGTAAGTTCTCACAAAGTAAATAAAAAATGTAGTAAGTAAAGAATACTGGCATTTATGTTAATACCTGGATGGTAGTACAGAGGGTAGCACCCATCGCCATTTGGATGCGAAACACAATCCCCCCCGAAACTTCTCTACTTCACGGTCTCTGAGTAATCAACTCCGGGGATGAAGTCCAGCAGACCAATGAATCGAGCGTAGTACTCATCCACGGTCATACCTCCCTAGAGAGTGTCTCGAACTCACGACACTTCTTCTGCTTGAGATGTGTCGGGTAGTACTTCCCCCTCAGCAGCTCAACGAAGTAGCCCACGTAATGTCGGGCGTAGCCGGTGATGGTCCTTGACCAACCTCCACCAAGTGCTAGCTGCATCCTTCAGGTGGAAAAGCAGTATGACGACCCTCTTGTCGCTGGTACTTGCAAAGCTTCGTAGGCCTTCTCATGTTCTACTATAAAACGCTCTAAGGCTACGGGGTCTGGCTCCCCTGAATAAGTAGGTGGTCGGGTCTCGGTAACTGACTTCATCCAGTTCGTCTCCCAGGTAATGGTGGCCACCGAATCCGAATCTACCCGGAACCGGCGAATCTACCCGGAACCGATTGGAACCGGAACCGGCCGGAACCGGGCCGGAACCATTCGGAACCGGAACCGCCCCCTTGCGAATCGAATCCGAATACAAGTTTTGAGATTCGGGACCGAACCGGGACCGGAACCGGAACCGCCCGGAACCGCCCAGAACCGCCTGGATTCGCATCGGATTCGGAACCGTGGAACCGGAACCGGAATCGGAACCGGTGGAACCGGAACCGGAACCGCCCCGGAACCGGTCAAAGTTACCGATGGAATCACCACTTAGGACTTCTATTTTGTATTGTAATCTTTTAGAATGTATTAGTATTACTTTCTTTCCATGTAATCTTTAAGACTTCCAAATTGAAATCATGTAACCTATTAGTAGCTGTACTCTTTTTCCTTATTAGGGTTTTCCCAATGGGTTTTTACCTAATAAGGTTTTAACGAGCAGTGAATCATATAATAAATCCGCTTTGCTCTTTAATTTTTGCAAATTCAATACAAAAATTTAAGTCTTTGGTTCTTACACATTTAAGATTATAAACTTGAGGAATAACCTATCTAGGAGTAAAGTGGACGAAAAGAGCAACGTGTGCGCGCAAACGGATCTAAAATCGGAGTTAAAACAAAGAAACTGGAGCCGATCGAATCTTTCCAGAACCGGTCGGAACCGCCCCGGAACCGGTCGGAACCGGAACCGGAACCGGTCGGAACCGTTGATTTTAGCGAATCCGAAGCGAATACAGAGTTCCGGAACCGGAACCGCCCCGGAACCGCCCAGGACCGGTTCCGAATCCGAATACACATTTTCCGGAACCGGAACCGGTGGAACCGGAACCGTGGCCACCATTACTCCCAGGGCTGTGGAGGGTGGGCTGGTGTTCCTCCAATTTGAGTACCAAGCTGTGCGAGAACGGCAGCAATCATCTCTGTAACTCCTGGAATCATGGGGTCACCGCCTCCACCTCTACCGGCACCACAACCTCTAGTTCTCCCAGACATCTGTAGTACAGTATGTTGTATGATCACTCGGTAATTTACCGTACACAACCAATGGATATCGAATAGCCTTTAAGGCTAATATATCACGCATTTTGCGTTACTAAACACAATATCTTTTAAGACGAGTCGTCTCGTACCTCACGAACGTTTCCCGTAATTTCCCAAGTCCTAAGCTCACTGTCTTACCTAGTATCTCGT